>JAJIBD010008305.1:0-106960 GCA_021461705.1 Cryptotis parvus
ACTCCAGGCCTACATCCAGCCATGACGGAGCCGGGCCATGGGGTGCTGGGGCTCAGCTGCTGGCGGGGCCTGGACCCTCTCTGCTCCGCACATCTCTGCTCCTAATCTCCCGTTCTTAGCTCAGAATTGTGAAGGTGGAAACGGACCCCACTTGGCTTCTGAGAGATACAGGACAGCACCTGCTCCGACCTCCCCAGAACTAAAACCCGGCCAGGGCTGGGGCTCAGGTGGCCTCAATTCTGTATTACCCAGCAGTGATGCCCAAACCAGCTCTCCAGGTGGGTGGTGCCTGGGGCCCCTGAGCTCATGGCTGGGTGCGGCTCCAGCAGCAGATGCACAGTACAGTAAAGAGACCTGCGGGCGGGCGGGCGGGCGGGCCTGCAGGAATCCTCCGAAAGCTTCAAGGTGGGGGCTGGCCCGGTTGCCAGGGAGTCTGTGCACACCTTTATTCCACAGCCCGGGGGCTTGGGGCCTTCCAGGCCCTGCTGCGACTCTTCTCCTCGACCCCAGCCAAGGCAGCTGAGGACGCGCAGGCCTTCAGCCCAGCCCGGGGCCTTCCTCGGAGCCGCCACCAGCCCTGCCTTCTCGGCCCTTTTGGATATTTTTATTATACCACCGTGAGATGTCAATTACAAAGATGCTCATGATTGGGTTTCGGTCACACAGTGTTCCAGCACCCATCCCTCCTCCAGCGCCCATTTCCCGCCACCAATGTCCCCAACTCCCTTCCCCTTCCCCTAGCCTGCCTCTGTGTCACTGTCACTGTCACTGTCTCCCCGTTCATCATCAATTTGCTCGAGCGGGCACCGCTAACATCTCCATATGTCCTGTCTCATGCAAGTAGAGCCCAAGATTATCTGCTCGCTCCAGGAACATAAAGAGCCTCAAACCATTCCATCAGGTCATGGGAATGAGGTCTATAATTGTTACTGGTATTTGGCATATCAGATGCAACATGGGTAGCTTGCCAGGCTCTGCCGTATGCGGGTAGCATACTCTTGTAATCATCTCAAAATCCAGCATTTATTGATGAACTGCGTGGCCCCACGAGCCGAGCTGTGATAGCTGGTCTGCTGGGTGGAGTTCTGATGAGGGGAAAGTCCGGATGTGGAAAATGGAGGCCCTCATGGAGTGGGGGGGTCGTCTGGCTTGTTGTGAGGCTCTGCTGGGGTGGCGGGCCAGGGCTAGAACCCGCCATCCCTTCCGGGTGCCTCCGAGCGGCTGGGCACAGGGAGAGCCAGTAGCAGCTCTGCCCCATGTCTGTGAGTAAAATAAAATAAAAATGAAAACAGCAGGACAGAGAGATAGTATAGAGGGTACGCCCAAACACCACTAGATACAAAAGATTTTACACCCCTGCCTCTATGGCAGGCTCTTTATCTCTCTTCTCTCTCTCTCTCTCTCTCTCTCTCTCTCTCTCTCTCTCTCTCTCTCTCTCCTCTCCTCTCTCTTCTCTCCTCTCTGTATTTCTTTCTCTTCCTTCTCTCACACATTGTGGCTTGTAATACATACATTTAGAGGTTATTTTCTGTCTTATCTAACCTCTGACTCCCACACACTGCAGTAAATTCCACCCACTGACAAGACCTCCTGATCCATGTTTTGCCCAGGCTTGGCTATTGGTATCATGCTGGTATTTGGCATATCAGATGCGACATGGGTAGCTTGCCAGGCTCTGTCGTGCGGGTAGCATACTCTTATAATCCATCTCAAAATCCATTTGAGGGATATTTTATATCCCTCAAATTCTACCACTTGATCTTAGCCAAAAGACCCTGCCCCTCGAGGTGTTGCAGGTGTGGCTGTGGTGCCTGGCTGCATCAGCAGGTGGCAGACAGGAGACAGACTTGTCCACACCCAGGACTCTGCCCTGTGGGCCCTGGATGGCTGATGGTCTGACATAAAAAAGACTGGGCCCCCTGGGGTGAACCCAGAGCCACGGCAGAGCCTGGCAAGCTATCTGTGGTGTATTTGATATGCCAAAAACAGTAACAATAATGGACTTCATTCCCAACGAATGGAGACATTCCCAATGAATGGAGCAGGAGGACAAAGAACCTCCAGCTCCGGGCACATCTCTTTGACTCCACCCATTCTCCCTGCATTAACATATGCCTCAGAGACCTGGGTCCTACGAAAGCAGGATGAGAATGCTATTCGGTCTCCCAGAGAGGAATCGAAAGAGCTATGCTTGGAATATCACGCCTCACTCAAGTGAGAGAAGGAATCGGAGTTCTGACCTCCGTTGCTGTTCCACAGTCAGGGACACTGTCTCGTTTGCCAAGGCATCGAAAATCAGGTGGGCTGGACCTGTAATGCGATTTGGAGAAGACTGCTGGACTAGAGCCATTACTGACTGGATCCCACGGGGTGTCAAAAGATCATGTGGCCACCCACCTACAAGATGGTCAGACCTGAACAAACGGTTTGAGGCTCTTCATATTCCTGAAGCAACCAGATGCCATTGGGCTACACAGGCATGTGTTATGGAAATGTTACTGGAGCCCGCTTAGGCAAATCAATGAATAACGGGATTCAAATGATCAAGTGATCAAGTGAAGGAGACATTACTGGAGCCCGCTGGAGCAAATCCATGAACAAAGGGAAGACAAGTAATATAAGTGATACAAGTGATCCTTCAAATAAATGCAGTCATTCTATATCTGTCCTTTTCCCTCTGGCTAATTTTACTCAGTATGATCCTCTCCATGTCCATGCATTTATTCAGCGCTTCTCTCTTGAAAGTCTAGATCTGAAACTGCCTTCCTCCTAAGCCTGTTCTCAGCCTGGCTTTACTTATTGGCATTACTGGAACGAGCCCTCTCTGTTTGCATTTTAAGTGGGAGAGGGCCAAGCTTGACAGTGCTCAGCGCTTACTCCTGACTCTGCAGGTCACTCCTGCTGGAACTTGGGGGACTATGTCGAACCAAGGTCAGCTGCTCTGAGGCAAATGTCTTACCACTGGGCTATCTCTCAAGCTCTATTTTGCTTGTTAACATTTTCACCTAGGGGAACCTCCCCAGCAGGGCTCAGGTGTCTGGGGGCCACACCTGGGCCTGTATTGGGCATGGCCTTGTGCACCGTGCTCTGCCCAGATGTGCTCAGAAGAGTCAGGGGAGGCAGGTACTGGAAATCAAACTTGAGGTCTCAAGCATGCAAGGAATATGGCCCAACCCTCCGCTACCTCCCGGTCCTTAATCGTTACTATTAATTGTGTGTGTGTGTATATGTGTGTGTATGTGTGTGTGTGTGTGTGTGTAGCCAGGGTTGGAATGACAGCACAGTGGTGCTTGCCTTCCACATGACTAACCTGGGTTCAATCCCCAACATCCCCACACACCCAAGCCCCCGCCAGGAGTGACCCCTGAGTGCAGAGCCAGGGAGTAAGTTGTGAGCAGTGCCCAGTGTGACCCGAAGCCAAACACAAATAAAACAAAACGAGTTACAGGACCAGTGTGATAGTACAGCATGGAGGACGTTTGCCTTTCATGTGGCCCACCGGGTTTGATCCCCGGCATCCCATATGGTCCCCAGTAGTAATTCCCCTGAGTAGTAATGCCAGGAGTAACCCCTGAGCATGGCAGGGTGTCTCACTCACTCACTCACACACACACACACACACACACACACACACACACGTTACACCGCATACATCCACCCTTTTCCCAAAAGGACAAGCAGAGCTAACACTGCCCCCTCCCTCCCTTGCAGCTCTGCAGGCACCTTCTCTGGAGGTAAGAAAACCTGAAGCAGCTCTACGGGCAAGTCCACAAACCGCCCGAGCTTGCACTGCGACGAGGACGCCGGCCGGCTGCCAGGCACTCCTGGCGGGACTGAGGGGCAGATACGCTCCAAGGGGAGCGGGGCTCACACGCAGCCCCCCCACGCTGATGTCACGCCTTACACTGCCAACCGTGTTTAAACAAAAAGAGCCTGGAGGAGAAAGTGGGCTTTACAGGGACCACAGAAATCAGCCGTCTACAGCCCCGACGCAGCCTTGGGCAGGCGGCAGCCACCTGCAGCAGGAAGAGCTCGAGTGGGCCGACTCGGTGGAGGGCGCGCACGTGTTTCCAGAACAGTCTGTGGCACGTGTCTAAGAGCGCCTGCTTTCAGATAGGGAAACAAGCCACCTCCAGTTCCTTTGCCAGGAGGGATCCCTGAGCACAGAGCCAGGAGTAAGCCCTGAGCACTGCTGGGTGAGACCCAGAAACCAAAACCACCGAAAACCTGTGCCCGGGAGGGGTTTGATGTCTGGGTCAAGTCAGCAAAAGACGCGCAGGAGGCTCCCGGGCCATCAGCAACACGCAAACACAGCAGGGCAGGCAGGAGCCGGGCGGGGTGAGCCCAGAGCAGCTCCCAGTGCCTTTGTCCCCAGCAGCTTCCTAAGGAACTGGGACAAGGGCACCAACGCCTGGGTCCTGGCTTACCACGAGGCTCCAGGATCTTCGGTCACTGAACCAAATAATGTCGTATTTGCTTTGCACTTGGGAGCTTGCGAGGAGGACTCCGCCCCTCCCCCCCACCCCACCTTCCCTCTCTGACCTGCCTCGGCCTCAACTCTTTCTTCCTCCGACACAAAAGAACTTTTCTTCTGCTCCCTCCCCAGCCCCCACCCTTTGGAGCAAGTCACGTTGCCAGGGGTTCCCACCACGGGTCTGATGCTTCGTGGATAAGCCCCTTGGCTCTCACGCCCAGCACAACCATGCCACGGCCGTGGGAATCTGTTATCTGCGAGCATCTCAACGGCTTATCACAAAGCTGGCCTGCCTCAGTTTCCCCCAGCCTGCAAGGCCGTGTCAATAATGCTGTTCCTTCTTGTCTATGGTTATTTAGACCTTGGTTCCCAATTTCAAATGGAGACTTTGTTCTTTTTCATTTCTTGTGGCAGGCGGCATTTCTGACGCCACGCGTGATGGGGGAGCACACTGAGACGAGATCGGAAGGAAAGTGATTCCAATTACCTGGAAACCCAGCACCGGGCTCTGAAAAAGGGCTGAGGCCAGGGGATGAAGATGATGAGGTTTTTTAAGTCTCCTAAGCACAAGTCTTTGAAAGCCACTATCTTTTAAAAACATCATAACGATCTTGCTATCACCACTTCAAACAGCCTTAATGAAGCCAGCAGAGCTCCAGCTCGGGAGGAAGAGATTCGTTCAGAAAATTAATAGAAAGTCGACAAGTCGTTACAAGTAGCCATCCTGTTGCTACAATAAATTAGTACATTGTTGGAGGCTTTTATACAATTAGATACCCCAGCAGAGGGGAAGAAACAAAACCCTGTTTTCCTTTATCGGAAGGATCAGTGGCACCTGAAATACCTCCATGCTGGGAGGGATTAAATTCAAACCTTTCCCCCAAATGTCACTGAAATGAAAATGCTCCCTGTTCACTTCCCGGCCGCTCGCTGCTGGCCTGTCCCTGCACGTCCCAGGGAGGTGCCCCGTGTTTCTAACCCACCTGCCCGCCTCGCCTCCAGGCAGGACCGTGGCTCAGCTCAGCCCCTGCCGCGCTTGGTTTGAACTAGTTTGAAATGACACAGGCAGGCTCGCCTTACAGATAGCTGGGGGGGCTTTTCTAACTCCCTCCTGAAGGAGCCCATCAACCACTTGAGCTAATTAAATTCCAGAGAAAATTGGGCTGTCAGTGCTGCCCCTGGGCCCCCAAACCTGCCCAGACCCCTGGGGGAGGAGGAACCAAGCCGCCTGGAATCTAGTTGTGTGTCCACACTAGTCCCCTCTTGTCTACACTGCTCCTAGGGAGATTCTTGGATTAGTGCAGTCAAGAACTCAGAAGAGCCGTGGCCACTGCACCCCTGGCCGGAGTTGGCGCTGGACTGGGTGGGGGCGCAGGGCGGGCTGCTCGCAATCAGCTCTCCCGATCTTGGAAGGCTGCTTCTCTGCACTTCCGAGAGGTGAAGAAGAGGGGTTGGGGGGGAAGGACAGGGAAGAGGACGCTTGCTTTGCACTCGCCTGCTCCTGGATTGAACCCGGGCTCCCCATATGGTCACCTCAACTGAGAACAGAGCCGGGAAGAAGTCCTGAGCACTGCTGGGTGTGGCCGAGGAAAGAGAGTCACAAAGGCCAAATCCTCAGGGCAGCTGAGCCAACACTGCCCCCGTCGGCTGCAGGGGTGCCCGGAGAGACACTAGGCAAGCTCTGCCCTTTGTCGACGCAAGAAGTGGAGGGGCTGGAGGGGGCAGCTGGGGTCTGCCAGTATCAGGCTGCACCCCGCCCCACTGCTAGCACCTTCGCTGGTTTCCTGTCCATCCGTCCGTGACCCCTGGCCAGTGTCCACCCGTCCTCCACATGCCCACTGGGCAGGGAGGCCACTATATGGAGAATGGCCACCACCAGCCGCCAGCCAGTGGTCCTTGCTGGGCCTCAGAAGAAGGCCAGTGAAACCAGGCAGCCCAGAACGGCCAGCTCGGCGCCCAGGCCAAGCCACAGGTCCTGGACAAATGCACACAGGCAGTGGCATTCAGCCACTCTGGTTAGCGGGCTGCTAGCTGGCCAGGTGCCACCGGAGCCCAGGCAGGGCTGTGCCCCGCCATCACTAGGGCATAAGCGCTGTGAACCTACCCAGGACTCAGCTCTGGGCCCTGCCTCCAGTATGTGTCTGGGACTGTGCAGGTGGAGGAGGGAAGGACAGCAGGAGGGAGGAGTCACACAGCTTTGGCTCTGTCAGACTCTGGTCCCTGCTGGGCCCCTCTCCCGACACTGTGCTCTCTCCTCTGTCTCGCCAGTGACCGGAGTCCTGGCGTCTGCCTGGTTCTCTCCACCCCCGGCCTCTTGGTTCCCGGGACACAGCTCCAGCCGGACTCACTCCCTTTGGGTGCTGGGGCGGATATGGGAGCCATGCCAGGGACATCTATTAGGTCGTCTATGGCCTGTCCCTGCTGTGTCACTCGTCCCGTCCTCTTCACAGTCAGTGGACTGGGGCCAGCCAGCAATGAGCCAGCGATAGGCCAAGCTGGGCTGGGCCTCAGCACAGAGCTGAACGCTGTATCCCCCTGGTCTGGCAGCCCCATAGACAAAACAGACAGGTCATGAGGGGAGGAACCCGTCTTCTGAATCCAACGCTTTCCAGGAGAAATCCAATCGACTTTTTTTTTAATTTTTAAGTCATACCTGTTGGTGCTCAGGGGTCACTTCTGGCTCAGTGCTCAGGGGTCATTCCTGGGGATACTCCATGGATTGAGCCCAGGCCTCCAGCCCGCCTAGTATTGTCCCTGAGCCCAAGTCATCCTCCATCCCAAATTAAAGCCTGACCGGCCCTTGAGCAGAAGATGGTACCTGGGGATCTGGGTGGAGGGGCCAGGTCCCGCCTCCCACCCCAAGAAACAAAGAGAATTGGGAAGAAGTTGGCTGGGGTAAGCTGTTGCTGTCTTCGTGGGCGAGGCTGACCATCACCACCATCACCAGCTCTACACATGGACGCCCATGGCCTCTATCTGATCACTGTGCTGGGCCCTGTCCCCTGACATTGGAAAAGCAGGTGAAGGCATGTGAGAAAGAGCTGATCATCACTTACTATCAGGTAGATCAGAACAAAGCAATGAGACATGTCTTGTACCAGTGAGAATGGCACATATCAAATTAAAAACAAAAGTCCGTGGTGACAAAGAAAGTCTCAGCCACTGCAGGTGGGAATGTTGCCTGGTTCGACCGCTGTAGAAAACAGTCTGAAGTTTTCTCATCAAAGTAAGAATAGACCCTTGTGGGTACCTCCAAGACAGTTACTTGCATACCACTGCTCACTGCTAGCACTAGCACAATTGCCAGGAAACGGAATCAACCCTGGGGTCTATCTGACAACAGATAATTGAATAATGAAGGGATGGCACATACACATAATGGAGTACTATACAGCAGTAAAGACGCAGTGGAGTACTATACAACAGCAAAGGAGGAAGAAATCACACAATTCACTGTAATTTGGATGGAACCAGAGGATATCATTTTAAGAGACCTAAGTCAGAAGAAAGACAAATAGCGGATGATTTCATTTATCTGTGGCATATAGAACAACTGCAAGAGTATGCCACCTGCACGGTAGAGCCTGGCAAGCTACCTGTGTCGTATTGATATGCTAAATACCAGTAACAATTATAGACCTCATTCCCATGACCTGATGGAATGGTTTGAGGCTCTTTATGTTCCTGGAGCGAGCAGATGCCCCTGGGCTCTACTAGCATGAGACAGGTCATATGGAGATGTTATTGGTGCCCGCTCGAGCAAATCAATGATGAACAGGAAGACGTGATACAGTGATATAGAATAACAAGATGAGGGAATGCAATATTAAAGGGGAGATACTTAGATTACCCTGGACCTTGGATTACAAACAAGAAGGCCAGGGAAGGAAAGGATTGGGGAAGTAAGTTGAGGCAGACAGGAGTTAACAGGGCAGAGGCCTCACGCACAGCCAGGTGGAGCTGTGGAATGTGTTTATGCCCTGGCCACGGAACCAGCCACGCTGTCAGCAGGACACCCAAGTGAAAGCAACTAAACTGAACAAAGACCTGTCAGGGGACAACTTGGGGGTGGGGGAGCGGGGACACCGGTGGTGGGATTCGTGCCGAGACATCACTGTATGCCTGAAACTCAACAATAAACAGTGTCTTAGGGCTGGAGTGACAGCACAGTGGGGAGGGTGTTTGCCTGGCACACAGCCTACTGAGTTTGATCCCTGGCATCCCATAGGGCCCCCCGAGCACTGCCAGGAGTAATTCCTAAGTGCAGAGCCAGGAGTAACCCCTGAGCATTGCTGGGTGTGACCCAAAAAGCCAAAAAAAAAGTATAGTTAAAAGAGAAAGAAAACCCAGAGCAGAGGCTGCGAGCAGGCAGTGGGCAGTGGAGGGGGCTGTCCATAGCCTGGTGACCCCTTCCGGGCAGGCATGCCAGGAAGCTCAGGGGTTCCGTGTCAAGACAGCAGGAGGCCCGTCTTTCTTGGTTCCTTTCCCAGCCTCAAAGAGCTCAGCCAGGAGCACCAGACACAGAACCCGACGCCCCTACCTGGACGTGGGGCTGGGGCCCGGCTTTCAGTCTTAGCACCAGGGACAGTGAGCCGCGGGGTTCCACCCCTGACCTTTGCTCTCCCGCACCAGCCCCTGCCCTGTGGCCCACCTTCCTCTCCCATGAACACCGGAGGAGGCTTCAATGCCACAGCAGCACGGCTGAGATCTAAGGGCGCTGCCCCGGGGTGCTCAGTGAAGCTGCGGCCTGGCCTGGCTCGCTCAAGGTGGTCCCAGCACGACCAAGGGCTCATTCAGGTGGGCCACAAGGACTGTGTGTCAGACAACATGCTCTGATGCGTGAGAGCATCGTGCGGACCAGCGGCTGCAGGCATCCCCTGGGAAGGCCCGTGGGGGCCCTCATGAGTCTCACAGACACCTGAAGGCCTCCCGGAGAGGTCTGTAGCTGCCCTGCACCCTGCAAAGCAAGAGCTGCTTGGTCTCAGCAGAGCTGGGCAGACCAGTGACATTCTCACCCACCCCAAATCAGCTGAAATGCTGGTCTGAAGAGACCGGAGCGGGAGTCTCCGGAGGCCTGCAGAGGCTGTGCCCCAGGGGCGACTCAGGTCCTTTCTCTAAACCGGGACATGAAGGGGTGCTGTGGAGAGCACCACCCAGAGGGTCCCCAGGGGTGCCAGTGTTTGCCTGAATGTTTGCAGAGGAAAGTGACTTTAGTGCTCTAGCACAGACAACGCCTTTAGCCTGGAGTTCCCTGGAGAGGACTTGAATGTCACATTTGGCGCGAGTTAAGGATTTAAACTACTCTTCAAAGCCATCAGACAGGAGCGGAGGCGCTTGCCTTGCACACGGCTGACTTCCCTCCGTGTTAGCGCCACACACAGTGCCCAGAGCTTCCGTCCAAGTGATCCCTTAGAACCGAGCCAGGAGTACCCCTGAGTGCTGCTGGGTGTGGCCTAAAGCCCTCCTAATTCAGAGTCACTGGAAATGGCTAAATCACTAATCATGACTATTAATCAAATTTAAATTAAACAAGCACTAGTCTGGTTTTAATTTACAGATAAATGGCAAGAAGAAAATATTTCTCTCTCCTTAAGACTGAGCATCCAGGGGACAGAGCAGGAGTATAGTCTGTAGAGTACTTGCCTTGCAAATGGCTGACCCAGGTTCAATCCCTGGCAACCCATATGGTCCCCTGAGCCTGACAGGTGTGACTCCAAGTCCAGAGCGAAGAATAAACCTTGAGTACTGTCAGGTACGGCCCAATCTCCCTACTCTCTCCCCTACCAAGACCACCCCCCAAAAAATAAAAGCTGGAAATAATAAATAAATAAATAAATAAGTAAATCACTTGATCACTTGAATCCCGTTATTCATCGATTTGCTCGAGCGGGCGCCAGTAACATTTCCATTGGACCCTATCACGTGCCAATGTAGCCCAATGAAATAAATAAATAAATAAATAAATAAATAAATAAATAAATAAATAAATAAATAAATAAAGAGCACCCAAGGCTGGACCTGTAGAGCCGGTAGGGTGCTTGCCTTACTTGCGGCTGACCGGGTTCAATCCCGGCACCTCATCTGGTCCCAAGTCCATCAGCAGAGATTGCTGAGTGCAGAGGCAGGAGTAAGCCCTGAGCACCACTGGGTATGGCCCCCAAACAAAGAACGAAAAGAACTATCCAGGGCCAGAGAAGAGTCTAGCATGTAAGGTGCTTGCCTTGCCTACGGCAGATCCAGATTCAATCACCAACACCTCATGTGGTCAGTGAGCGCCGCCAGGAGAGATCCCCGAATCACACTGGGTGTGATTCCCAAACCAAAATAAATAAATCAACAAACATCCAGGATCTGGTGAAGTAGTTCAAGGTGAAAGAGCAGTTTTGCACTTGGAGACCCTGGGTTTGAGCCTAGACATTACAAGGTCCCTGAACAACTCGGGGAGTGCCCTCTGAGCACCAAGTAGGAGTAGTCTCTGAGCACCTGAGTGTACCTCTCCCACCCTCACCCCCACAAGTGAGTATCTAGACTATTCCTCACGTTCTTTTTTTTTAACTGAACAAACCCCCATGAGATACAGTTATAAGGCTGTTTGTGATCAGGTTTCAGTCATATAATGTTCCAACACCCATCCCTCCATCAATATACATTTCCCACCACCAATATCCCCCTTTCCCTTCTGTCCCCCCATACCCCCTGCCCAGTCTGTCTCTATAGCAGGCACTTTGCTTCTTCTTAACAACAGAACTTCTAACTTTCAGCTAGAAACAAGGTTGGTTACTCAGAGCAGAAACGGTCAGATTCCCTTGCTACCAGGTCAAGCTTAAACTAGCTTCTGATAAACAGAATGTAAAGGAAATGTAGTCTTCCTTTTTTTTCTTTTTTATTGGGGGTCCCACCTGGAGACGCTCAGGGGTTACTCCTGGCCCTTTGCTAAGGAATTACTCCTGGTGGTGCTCAGGGATCATGTGGGATGCCGGGATCGAACCCAGGTCAGTCGCATGCAAGGCAAATGCCCTCCCCACTCTGCTATCTATCCAGCCTTGAAGCATAGTCTTTAACCTTTCCCCTTGCAGACTGGTGGGTGGGTGTGACAGCTGGAGCTTGAGCAGCCCATCTGTCCCATGAGGCAGAAGCAAGAATTGGCAGGAAGGCAAGATCAGAGCGACAGTGAACATGGAACTGCCTCCTCCGCCGAGACTGCCCTATCCCTGGGCTGTAAAAGCAGCTCTTCTATAAGCGATAATGTTGGGGTTTCTGACACAGTTGGATCTGATCTTTGCCCCCTCTTTCACATATTCCTGACAGATACATCATTGCGACCCTTTACTGTGAAAGCGGTCATCTCTCTGAGTTTGTTTTCAAGACATGAACCTTGGGAGGCCAATGTAAGTGACATAACTTAGCCAGACCCTGTGACTGTGCCCCGTGGCCCTTCCACAACACGCAACATGGCCTCAGAAGAGAGAGCCACCGAGAGCCGAGTGGGCCAGCCAGTAGAGCCCGCTACCTTTTGCTCAGCTCATGCTCAGTTGCTCTTAACTCGCAGTTTGGGAACATCCCTCCAGATCAAGCCAATGTGAGCAGAACCTTCCAGACTGAATCAAATGACCCCAGCTCAAGAAAGGTGGGAACTTCTGGCGGGTTCAGGGCTTGCGACTTAATACTCATGCAGGCACACACCTCAGGTGGCTAGCACTTGGGTGTGGCTGATGAATATAATGTGCAGTTGCCAGCATCAACCTGTGAGAGACCTTCACTGAGTGGGGGTCCGTGCACTCATCTTCTTTGATCATGCAGAGACATGAGCTAACTCAGCTGACCATGAAGTGTCCAGGAGGGAAGATGGGTTTTAGTCCCCGCCCATCACCTCAGTAGGGCCTCGGAAGCAGACGGGAGGAAACCTCGCTCACCATAATCACCACCATTTTCAAGGTCCAGACTCCACAGCTCATCAGAGCCCCCACCCAAGAGAGCAACTGATCTCAAACCTGGCTCACCAGAGCCCCACACAACAGAGCAGCTGAGTTCAAGCCCAGGTAGGCAGTTCTCAGAGAGGCGAAAATCACCAGACATTCATGAGATGGAACTGGGTCCCCTTTCCCCTCTCTGTCCCATTTGGGGAGCCTGGTAGACCCGCCCATGAACTGCCTCAGAGCTATCGACCATCATGCAGAGACTCAGACACATGGGGAAATCTGCCATCCGGCTCTCCCTGAGTCATGCGGCTGTACATCAGACTAGTGGAGCCAATCATGTTCTAGAAACTCAGAAAGTAAATTCAAGAACAGAATTTGGCCAGATTCTCCCATAACCAAGAATAGGGAAGAAAATGGATTCATCAATAACATTGCCATGCCTGTGCTTTAACGGTCAATACAGTCATTACCAGCTGAGGAAGCAGGCACGGGGACTGAGTTGGGTGAGAAATGAGGGTCTTTGGTGGTGGGAAACACACTGGTGGTGGGAGTGGTGTTGAAGGATGAAACTTTCTATCAGCACTATTACAAAAACCTTTTTACTTTGTAAATCACGGTGGTTCAATAAAAAAGGGAAAAAAAAATAAATAAATTCTATCCAGTTTGATCTACCCCTGGAGAACCCTGAGTGTGTACGGGGCTATTTATTTCTTCAGGTCATTTCTCTTGGGAACTGAACCCCCAACTTCCGGTGCTTCTGTAAAACGGCATAAAAGTTTCTGCATTTCTACCTGGGTTAGAATTCTCTCAAAAGGGGGCCGGAGCGATAGCCCAGTGGGTAAGGCGTTTGCCTTGCAGCGGCCAGCCCATGCTGGCCAGGGTTCGATTCCCGGCATCCCATATGGTCCCCGAGCACCGCCAGGAGTGATTCCTGAGTGCAGAGCCAGGAGAAACCCCTGAGCATTGCCGGGTGTGACCCAAAAAAAAAAAAAAAAAAAAAAAGAATTCTCTCAAAAGGGCCCAGAGACACAGCGGCGCTTTCCTTCAGCAAACCCCAGAGGCAAATCCCTGGCACCCCACACCTCTCAGCCTCAGTCCTGCTTGGCCTTGTCCTAGCACACATCTCAAGTGTTCCTCTAATGTACTGCCAAAGAGGTGTTTGCCGTTTTCCAAAATGAACCCTGACAGTAATGACTGAGAAGTGGGTGTTCACCAAAATAAACTACATAAAAATAAGATGCAGGAACTTGAAAACATTCCCAGCACCCGGCAGACATCATGGGCTGACTCTTTTGGGAGAAACAGCACATGGGTGTGCCCTGAGCGCAGTAACACATGACATGTGGGCGTGTGTGACCGTGTGTGGGCGTGAGTATCCCTATGTGCTGTGATATCTGTGGGTGGGTCTGCGTGTGCATGTGTGTGTGTGTGTGTCTGTGTGGGTCCCTGTGTGCATGTCTGTTTCTGTGTGCGCACACCTTCCATGTTGGAGAGATCCCTGTGTGCATGTGATGTCCATGCGTGGGCCCGTGTGGTCATGTCTGTATGCATATGTGTGTGCATGTGGATAGCTGTCTGTGTGCACACATGTAAAGCTGAGTTTTGTGGCTATCAATTTGATTTTGGGGAGCCACACCCAGCGATGCTCAGGGTTTACTCCTGGCTCTGCATCAGGGATCACTCCTAATGGTGCTCAAGGGGCGCAGTCAGGTGCTGGGAATTGAACGTGGGTGGGGCACATGCAAGGGAAGCACCAACAAATGCCTTTTTTTATTTTTGGCTTTTTGGGTCACACCCAGCTGTGATCTCACATATGGGATGTCGAGGGTTGAACCCAGGTGGGCTGCATGCAAAGGTAAACACCCTCCCGATGTACTATCGCTCTGGGCCTGGAAAAACACTTTTTTTTGTGGGACTCACTACATTCTACCTGAATGGAAAATGATGCTAGTTTCTGGCCCTCGGCTCGGCAGAGCCACAGAGACCATGAGAACAATGATGAGTCTGAACGGCGAAAGGCATGCCGGGACCGGGGCTCGACGCGGAGAACTCTAGTCCCCACTGCAGGCTGAGGGAGGCTGGGGGTGGCGAGGCTGAAGGGGACTGGACCACTTCTCGCCGGGGAGGCGTGGAGGGGAACACCATGACCATGAACCGTCTGGAGCAGAACAAAGGCGGAAGTGACGACCAAGGCATGACTTCCTCACTGACACTTTGAGACACAGCCCGAGGGTCCCAGACCAGCACATCCTCTGTCTGTCCGGCTTCTAAGAACCAAGGGCCAGAGAGATAGCACAGTGGGTAGGGCACTTGCCTTGCACATGGCCAACCCAGATTCAATCCCTAGCCCCCTCTTATGGTCTCCCAAGCCCCACCAGGAGTGATCTCTGAGCACAGAGCTGGGAGGAAGCCATGAGCACTGCTGTGGTGGCCTAAAACTGAAAAAAAAAATAACCAAGGACCCAGGGCTAGGGGTGTAAGTCAGGGGTACGGCACACAGCTCACATGGGCTCTGGGTCCCATCCCAGGCACCAAACAATAGCAACCTACAAGGCAACAACAAACTAGAGAAGGGGCTGCGGGTGTGAGAGGCAGCTGAGGGTCCCTCCTGTGCGGGTCCCCCATTGACTCCTCCCTGGGTTTTCACATCTGCGCCTCTCAGGGAACAGTTTTGCCAGGGGGCTGCCGGAAGCCCTGCCAGCCTTGGCAGGCACAGGGGCTGGGAGACCAGAGCGTTCGTGAGGGTCTGGAGATAACCCTTGACCCACGCTTGCAACAGTAACTGTGGGGTTCTGCCTGCGCTGGGGCTCAGCGGCGGCGGGAAAACACTCGTGGCTGGGAATACAGCCTGTTCGGCACTCGGGCCAAGAGCTGCGTGAGGGACTAAATAGTCTGTTTGTTCTGCCCGTTTCTGAAAGGACCACGTGGAAAATCCGGCGTTCCAGCCAACCAGCCCACCGAGGCTGGCGGTGGGGTGAAGGGACGCTTCATTCTCCTCCATCTCCGCACACAGACTGTGGCCCCAGGTGCTGGGAATGTGACACGGCGCCTGGGGCCACGGTGACTCGGCCAGTGCCTGGTCCTGAGCTCTGAGCTGCACCGAGGTGCGGACTCGCCGGGAATGTCGAGTTATCACGAGCAGCTGCGTTTTCACGGCTCCAGGTGGGACCACTCTGGTTCTGGCCGGGTCTGGTTTTCCTCACGTCTTGGGTTCTCACAGTGACACGGTGGTCTCACCGTCCCCCGGCTGGGCCATTCCCGACGTTGGGTCTTCAGACAGTGCTGAAAGAGGGGCTGCAGACCCTTTCCCAGCCTGGAGTGCCCACAGGGAACAGGGAGAGCAGCGAGAGCAGCAGGGGGCGACCCAGAGGGACAGGGCGGAGCTTTATTTTTGGGTTTATGAATTAATTATGTTTTTGCTTTTGGGTCACACCCAGCGATGCTCAGGTGTTCCTCCTGGCTCTGCACTCAGGAATTATTCCTAGTGGTGCTCTGGCGATGATATGGGATGCCGGGATCGAGCCCAGGTCAGCCACCTTCCCTCAGCCCTCCCTCTGAACTATCGCTGCGGCTCAGGGCAGAGCTTTAGGGTCTGAAAGGCAAGCTAATGGGGAAGGGGAACCAAAGATAGAGGGCAAGGCACTCGCCCCCCAAAACCTGCTGCGGGAGATCCCTGAGTGTAGAGCCAGGAGCAAGGCCTGAGCACAGCCAGGTGTGACCCCAAACACAGAAACAAAAACAAAGAAGGGAGGGAGGAAGAGGCATTTTTTCCCCAAACTGCGTGGAAATGTGTCGAGGAGGCCTGAGGAATGAACCCTTTCTCAGAAGGATTCAGCACGTGCCTGGGGCGGGCAGGACGCTGGTGCCTGGGGGCGGGCAGGGCGCTGGCTTTGCACACTACAGAGCCCAGATGGGTCCCCAGGGCCCCACCTGGAGTGAGCCCAGAGCACTGCCCCGTGCGCACCCCCAAACAAATAGCATAAAAGAAAAGTCATGTCTGCATTTCACATGGTGCACACTGAGCCTGGTTCTTGGAGCGGAGGCTGAACCGAGAGGCCTGAACCCAGGTGCCGAAACCCATCCCCAGACTCAGCTAAATTTTCTAGCAGCCCAAGTGAGGTCTTGAAGATCACACAGGTTTTTTTGTTTTTGTTTTTGTTTTTTTTTTTTTTTTTGCTTTTTTGGGTTGCACCTGGCGATGCTCAGGGGTTACTCCTGGCTCTGCACTCAGGAATTACTCCTGGCGGTGCTCAGGGGACCATATGGGATGCCGGGGATCGAACCCGGGCCGGCAGGGGCTGGCCACGTGCAAGGCAAACGCCCTACCCACTGGGCTATCGCTCTGGCCCCAAGGTTGCATTTTTTTTTAATTTTTTTATTATACCACCGTGAAACATACAATTACAAAGGTGTTCATAATTGGTTCTTGGTAATACAGTATTCCAGCACCCATCCCTCCACCAGTGCCCCATTTCCACCACCAATGTACCCCTCCCCTCGCCGTCCCCCACCCGCCTTAATAGCAGGTACCCCAGTTTCCTCTCTTTCTCTCTCTATCTCTCTCTCTGTCTCTGCATCTCTCTCCCCTCTTATTTTACACATTGTGGCTAGCCCTGCAGATATTTAGAGTTTATCACTTAAGTCTCTTTGTGTATAT
Source organism: Cryptotis parvus (assembly GCA_021461705.1). Lineage (NCBI taxonomy): Eukaryota > Metazoa > Chordata > Mammalia > Eulipotyphla > Soricidae > Cryptotis > Cryptotis parvus. The sequence goes on from JAJIBD010008305.1 coordinate 17,051, forward strand.
TCAGTAGTGAGTTTTTAATCTGCCATTACCATAGGGAAAGGGCATTTAAAAATGCAACCTCGTATTTAATAAATACGAGGTTGCATTTTTTAAATGCTTCTTTTCCCTCCCTCCCGAGGGGCGGGGTGGGGCGGGTGTCACAGCTCTTATTTGCTATTCCATATTGGAATAACTAGGCCTGGAGAGCCGGTGCAGAGGTGAGCAGCAACTTGCACTGGTTCCACGCTGCATTTGGGCCCCAGAGCACCGACAGGTGTGGCCCCTGAGCAGAGACCCAGGTGTGACCAACAACCACAAACAACAAACCCACAATGGGGAAACAAAGAAAGTCAGAGAGAAAAAGGTAAAGGGTCTTCGGGAAGCCACTGCTGAGCACCCCCTCCCAGCTCTGCTCATGGCGCCCCGTGATCTCTATCACAGGAGCCCACAGTGCTCAGGGAGCTGGTGGACAGCAGACCCTGGCCCCAAGCACCCACAGAGTGGGGCGGAGCCCCCAGATGCCAGGGCTGGGAGCTGAGACCCACCTGGGATGGGGTGCACCCCTCTGCCCAGGGGCGAGCTCCCCACCCCATACCTGCTGCTGGCTATGCCAAGAGACCATCCTGAGAGGTTTGACTGGGCCCCGCGAACCCCTAACTCAGCAGAAACCCATCAAACCAGAGGCTGGTCCTTTGTACCCCCGTGTGCTCTGAGGGGAAGGGAGAAATACGGCAACAGAGTTTTCCCACCGCCTTTAGCCCTGAGCCATTCTAATCCCATTGATGACTTTTATGCCAAACGGTGCGGCTAGGGGGCTGGGCAGCCCCCAGCCCCGGCAGTGCCCACCCGCCCGGCTCGCTTTGTCCACGCCAGCTGCTGTTGCTATGGCACTGTGGCTACAGGAGGGCGTTGCAGGGCACCAAACCCTGAGTGCCCCCCCTCACCAAACCACATGCTTATTAAAAAAGAAAGGAGAAAGTTTCCATTAAAATATCTGGGCTGATTACATTTGGAAACTTAATAACATAGTTGACTCAAATAACGCCCATTGAACTAAAACCCCAGCAGGACTTAAGAGTTCACCCCAGGAACAAACATCTCTGATGAAACTTGGCATCCGAAGCCTGTTTAACATTTTAATTAAGAAGGAAAAGTTCGGTGTCATTTGCTTTTCTTGCGGTCTCCAGGAGCGCCAGGGACACCCTTGAGAATGTCTCCGAGAGGCCTGGGGAAAGAAATACATTAGCTAATTACGGATGGTCCGGGCATCCAGGCACAAGATACACACGAGATACAGACACGGCCTGTCGCCTTCCCCGCCAGCTTGCCCCGCTCTCTCTTTGCAGGAACTTCTGAGAAGAGGTTCCTGGTCCTTTCCATTTCAATGCCGTTCCCTGATCGCTGGATGGTGGCTTGTCCCCTGCTAGAGGCGGGACACCAGCACCAAAGAGCTGCGGTTAGTGGTTCCTGGGGAGTGGCCAGAATATGCCACTCTTAAAGAACACACACACATACACACACCCCACACACACACACACCCACACAGAGACACATCCCCTCACACACATCCCCACACACATCCCACATACACACCCACACATCCCCACTTCACACACATCCCCCCACACATCACACACACATCCCCCACACATCACACACACACATCCCACACACATATACACACACACACATCCCCACCCCTCACTTTAGAACCATCAAAATTCATCATCTTCCTTTCTGTCACTCTGGCCTCTGAGAAGGCTTCTTAGGATGACCCAGTTAAGTAGAAAAAAAAATCACCCTCCTGGCAGAGCCTGGCAAGCTACCCGTGTCGTATTTGATATGCCAGATACCAGTAACAATTATAGACCTCATTCCCATGACCTGATGGAATGGATTGAGGCTCTTTATGTTCCTGGAGCAAGTAGATGCCCTTGGGCTTTACTTGCATGAGACAGGTCATATGGAGATGTTACTGGTGCCCACTCGAGCAAATCGATGATGAACGGGAAGACAGTGATACAGTGATACCTGTTGGGAATCTGTCAGCAGCTGGAGACTCTGCACCCTGGGTCCCTGCCTCCACCCTGGGGCCCTGCCTCCACCCTGGGTTCCTGCCCCCATCCCGGCCCCTGCCTCCATCCCGGGCTCCTGCCCCCATCCTGGGCTCCAGTCCTGTCCCATCAAGCAAATGGAATCAGGACTCAGCGTCATCACCAGAAGGGCAGGTTGGAGGTTCTGTAAGTTTCCAAACTCAGGAAGTAGCTGGGGGAGGGTCTTCCGCCACCTTTCAGGATGGCGGGGGGGGTGGGGGGACACTCTCGCCCAGCCCTGTCCTCCAGCTCCCGTCCCCACATCATCCTGCACGGTGGTGGGATTCCTCGCTGGGAGCCCTCCTCACCCGCCCTGCCCGGAGAAAGCAACACCTCCCTTCCCGCCTCACCCTCCCAGCCCAAAGGGCCGCAGCAACTGAAGTATGTGTTAATTGCGTTAAGGCGCTTGCGTTCTCCCAGGCAACGGTGATTAAACGCGCAGAGTGGCGGGTCCGCAGGGCCTGTCTGGGGAGTGATCGCCACTTTACTGAGCTATTCAGTCCGGAGAGTTTATTGTAGTCATTTCACCTAAGCTGACTGCTCAGGTCACACTCCCCCAAAGCCGCTTTCTCTCCCTCTGAGCGCAATTTTCAGGCTGCGGTGGGGGGGGGCGGAGGCGGATATTTGCCGCCTGGTTTGGGGGGTCTTCTCGGAGAGCTGTTGGGATCTTCGAGGGGGTGTGGGGAGAGAGATGAGGTCTGCTCTCTCCAGGACTGGGGCAAGAGACAAACGGAAGCAGCAGCTTGAATGCCATCAGCTCTGAGGCAGCCCCACGCTTCATTAAGCGGCTTTTAAAATGCTTGTTGAGCCGCCCAGAGGGGGTTTGGTAAATTCCTTTTCCAATTTTGTGCATCTCTCCACTGCACGGGACGTTCTGGCTTCAGACGCTGTGGGCAAAGTGCTTTTCAAAGTCAGAGGGAAGCCGAGTGGGGTGAGATGACAGTCCAGGCAGATTGTGGGACCCCCAGAGGGGCGCTCAGGCCACTTCCCAGCCAGTGCGCCCCACCCTGCCCTGCCTGGTGAGCGGGAGGAGAGGCTGAGAGCAGCGGGCGATGAGAGCACCGGGCACTCACCCCCAGGAGGGACAGGCGATCAGTGGGGAGAAGCCTGGAAAAAAGTCAAAGAAAAGCCACTCGCAGCCCATGAAGTCCCTGCCTGTAACAGAACCCCATTGATTATCTTTTTTATGATTATTATTGGCAGAGGGTGGGGGTGGGGGAGGATTTGGGGCCACATCTAGGTTTCATTCCTGCCTCTTGCTCAGTGATCACTCCTGGCGGGGCTCATGGGACCATAAGAGAATGCAGAGGACTGCCCATGGGACAAGTGCCCTACCCACTGCACCATCTCTCTGGCCCCTGAGTCCTGGCCCCAGGGATGTGACTTCAGGCCACTCACTCACTCACACTGTCTTGTGGGCACTCGGCTTCTCTGTGTGAGCAGAGTTGAGAACAGCTGCGGTGTGTGCTTCCCTGTCACTTGGCACTTGTCTTCCCGTCGTTCATCGATTTGCTCGAGCGGGCGCCAGTAATGTCTCCATTCGTTGGGAATGAGGTCCATTATTGTTCCTGTTTTCGGCATATCGAATACACGATGGGTAGCTTGCCAGGCTTTGCCGTGCCGTTTGCATTCTGGTCCTAGATAAATGCTCAGAAACGTTCCTAGAGATCAGTTATGTATTGGCCTGGGGATGCCAGTATTTGACTCACTGAGATGTGGGGTTGGTGGGGGTCGAGGGGGTCCAGTTGTCCTCCCACTCCTGCCAGCCCAGGGGGGCTCTGATAAGCCTGTTCACTGCCCTGGAGGGAGATCAAAGACCCTACACCAGGCACTGCCAAGTCAGGCTGTAAAGCAGCCACTGGGCACAAAATAAACTGAGAAACTCAAGCTTGAAATCTAGCCCTAGGGACTGGGAACGTTGAAGACTGGGGGTGGACCCGAGCCAGGCCGTCCTGCCCTACTGGGGTTGTCAGTTTAGGGGCCACTTTGGGAGACGGTGGGGGCTGGACACACAGCCCTGGGCCCAGGACTCAGCAAACGGTCTTTTGGGATGCTCGCTTTGAATTTTATTAACAGAATCGAAAAGATGACATGCTTTAAGCCGCGAGCTGCTTAGAATTCTCGAGGAAATAAAAATGCTATTTATACTGGCAAAAGTTTAATTATTCACACTTGCAAAAGGGCTGGAAGAAACTGGAGGGAGGCCACGCATCTAAATATTTATGATGCCAAGAAATCTGCATGCTACCAAGATTTGTTTTCTACTTGGAAAAATAACGCATTATTTTTTAATTTGTGAGCTAGTTTTACTATTACCCTTGGAATGTTTTAATTCCAAGGGAAAACAAGTTCTGAACCAAAGCGACAGACACGTGACTTAGGACCTAGGGGCCTGTGGGTTCTGTTTTATTCTCTGCCAGTGATTTGGGGATTTGAAGCAAAGGACAATGACCTCCACAGGCACTGCGACAAACACTGCAATCGACCCCAATCTCCCTGCCCAGGTCCCCCAGTGGACACAGACAGGCCCTTCCCTGCGCCAGTGTGCTCCTGAAGTATAGTTTTGAACCTGGGACTTTGCTGGAAATGCAAAATGCATGTATTGGAGCACTGCTTTTTTTTTTTTTTTTTTTTTTTTTTTTGCCTTTCTTACTGCTGCCATATTAAGGGCTCTTTCGGGGTCAGGAAAACAAACATTTCTGCTACTGGATTTGGCATATCGAACACGCATCGGACAGCTTGCCAGGCTCTGCCATTGTAAAGACACTGAAGAACGGTTTGAGGCTCTTCGATTATTCCTGAATCAACCAGATGCCATTGGGCTACATTGGCACGTGATAGGGTCCAATGGAAATGTTACTGGCGCCCGGCCGAGCAAATCGATGAATAACGGGATTCAAGTGATCACGTGATGTATTGGAGCCAGAGTGATAGCACGGCGGGTAGGGCATTAGTGATAGCACGGCGGGTAGTGCACGCGCCAATCCAGGCTCAATTCCTGGCATCCCATATAGTCCCAGAGCACTGCCAGGGGTAATTCCTGAGTGCAGAGCCAGAAGTAACCCTGAGCATGGCCAGATGTGACCCAAAAAAGAAAACAAAGTGATGTCTTTTTTCTTTTAAGGGGCCTCATCCAGAAGTCCTCAGGGTCTACTCCTGGCTCTGCGCTCAAGGGTCACTCCTGGCAGGGCTGGGGGGACCACAGGGGTGCCGGGGATGGAAGCTGTGTTTTGTCAATGTTTGAACTCTGCAGGGTTCTACCAGCTTCACGCCACAGGGGGTTTAGGGACAGGGCGGCTCAGACACTGCTCCCTGCACCAGGGGCTGCTCCGTGGGGCCCCTCAAGCTGCTGCACCCACAGAGGCCACATTCCCAGCGCCCACCTCTTGCCACGGCGCCGTCCCCACCATGAGAGTCCTAAGTAGCCTTCGCTGGTGTCCCACCCTAGGCAGGGACCGATCACTTGTATCACTTGTCTTCCCGTTGTTCATCGATTTGCTCAAGCGGGCACCAGTAACATCTCCATACATCCTGTTGCAAGCAAGTGTACCCCAGGGGCATCTGCTTGCTCCGGAAACAGAAAGAGCCTCAAACCATTCCTTCAGGTCATGGGGATGAGGTCCATAATTGCTACTGGTTTTGGCATATCAAATACAACACGGGTAGCTTGCCAGGCTCTGCCGTGTAGGTGGTACACTCTCAGCAGTAGGCTCTCATCTCGAGCTTTACTGATGAACCTCAACGGGGAAAGACCAGCTTCTCTCTTGGGTGGAGCTCTGAGGAGCTAAGGAGTCTGGATGTTGAGAATGACTGACCTCATGGTGTGTGGGTTTCTCTGGCTGCTTGCTAGGCTCACTGGGATGACAGGTCACAGCTAGAACCTGCCTAGAACAGTATACAGTGTATGAATGTTAAAGATCCTGGGAAGAACCTGATCCTAACATCTAGTACTATCTAAGACTGTTGCGCAGCTGCTCTGCGGCCATGCGCCGACGGAGCTGTGGGTCTGGCATGTCTCTCTTCCGGGGTAGCTGGCGTGGAGGTGGAGGAAAGGGCAGAGGAGCCCAAATCCCCGCTACAAGTCCGGCCAGGTGGCCCCCCTCCCCCACACTTGTGAGCAAACCCTTGGAGCAATGTTGGACTCGGCCAGGGCTGGCGGAGCCCCTTACCGCCCTCCGGAGGTCAACTCCATGGGTTGCTTCCACATGGGGCCAAGCGGAGCAGCTGTGGATCTGGAATGGCTGGGTCTGGATCTCCCTCAGGGTTGCCAACGGAGCTGTGGGTCTGGTGTCGGTCTCTCTTCCAGGGTAGCTCGCATGGAGGTGGAGGAGCTGTCTCCCTGCATGGAGATGGAATACAAGTATACATATATACATATACATATATACAATATGCACATATATACATATATGTACATACATGTATATATATATGTGTATAAGATACGGGAAGATCGTGATCGTGATATATATATACACACATATAAACATATATAGTGACTTTTTGTTTGTTTTGGGGACTACACCCTGCAGTGCTCAGTCAGGGATCATTCTTTCAGGGCTTGGGGGACCATTCGGGGTACCTGGGATCAGGCCTAGATTAGCTGCATGCAAGGCAAGTGCCCCCCCTCTTACACGACTTCCCCAACCCCTTACATTTAAGTTGTTTTTTCTCTTTACCACAACTGGCAAAGCTGGGTCACCCCTGGCTCTGGGCACTGTGCTAAGGCTCAGGCCTGGGCCTCCTGCACCACAGCCGACCGGGTTCGATCCCTGGCATCCCATATGGTCCCCCGAGCCAGGAGTAATTCCTGAGTGCAGAGCCAGGAGTAGCCCCTGAGCATCGCCGGTGTGACCCAAAATGGAAAAATTAAAAATAAAGCTAAAGCTATGGAAAAGACAATTTATGTTGAAAACATTGTCCAGGGAGACCCAAAGAAAGCTATCTCTGCAGTTTTATCTAAGCAGAAGTGTTTTGTTTTTTTTCTTTGTGGGTCACACCCGGCGACGCTCAGGGGTGACTCCTGGCTCTTTGCTGAGGAATTACTCCTGGCAGTGACTAAGCAAAAGTTTTAAGAAAGAGAAATAAGAAAGTTGGGGCCGGAATGACAGTGAGGCGCTGGCCCTGCACAGGGACCACCTCTGGTTCCACCCTTGTACTGCTCAGGGCCCCCACACTTCCAGGCTGTCTCCCCCATTTTAAAAATAAAACACTCCGTCTAAAAAAAATACATAAATAAAATAAAAGACCGTTTCTTTCTGCCCCCTGGTGGCTGCCAGGAAAACGGAATGAAAGGGAGAAGGTAAAGGGCCTCCCCGCCCCCCACCCCACCCCCACCCACAGGGGCCCGGCCAGCAGCATTAGGTCACCGTCAGCCCCAGGTTGGAGAGTCGCGGGCAGCAAGGTCCAGGTGCTGGGCTGGTGAGGGCTGTTGTTTGCCCACCCGAGCTGCGCACAGGGAGGCTGCAAGTTCCCAAAGGCTCTGGGACCCCATGTGAGCTGAGCTGAGCAGGTGGGTGGGAGGGTGCCGGGGACACCCAGCCCAGCCACACCCTTTGTGCCGGCCGCTGAGCCTCCTGGGTGATGCTCAGGGGTTACTCCTGGCGGTGCTCGGAGGCCATATGGGATGCCGCGGATTGAACCCGGGTCCCGGGGCGGCGTTCAAGGCAAACGCCCTCCCTCTGGGCTATGGCTCGGCCCTTTGCTTGGTTTTCGTGGGGTTCAGAAGTTCTTCCTGGCTCTATGCTCTGTGCTCAGCAGCCCCTCCTGGAGAGGTGGGAGAGACCACACGGTGCCAGGAAATGAACCCAGGACACCCCAAACCCTATCATTACCCTGGTCCCACAAATACATTTTTTTTTTTTTTGCTTTTTTGGGTTACACCTGGCATTGCTCAGGGGTTACTCCTGCTCTGCACTCAGGAATTACTCCTGGCTGTGCTCAGGGACCATATGGGATGCCGGGGATCGAACCTGGGTCTGGCGGCATGCAGGGCAAACACCCTACCCGCTGGACTATTGCCCCGGCCCCAGAAATACATTTTTTAAGGGCAACAGCTGGCATTGCTCAGGGGTTACTCCTGGCTCTGCACTCAGAAATTACTCCTGACCTCCTGTTGCGCACAGGAAACCATATGGGATGCCGCAGATGGAACCATGGTTGGCTGCATGCCAGGCAAACACCTTCCCCTGGACTGTGGCTCTGCCCCCTCCCCATATACTTGTCAGCATGCTACAAACACACTCGTGACTCCCAGCCCTGCACCTGCCGTGTTCCCACTGTAACACACCAGCGGCTTCGCCAAAGTCCCTCCTGGAAACGGCTGTTGAACACCAGCCACTGTGAGTGCACCTGAGCTAACTGGCGTGCAGGGAGGGAACGCTTCCCCAGAAGGAGCCTCCTGGCATGCAGGGAGGCAGCTTGACCTCACAGGGACAGAGGAGCCAGCACAGCAGGTAAGGTGTTAGCCGGGCACGTGCAGAGCCAGGAGTAAATCCTGAGCAGTGCCAGGTGTTGGCCTAAGAGAGAAAACACAAAAAGTTTTCTCTTTGTTTAAATAGACAGGTGACTAGAACTACTAGAAACAAAATTCAAGACGACATAATACGGAAAGGATTAAATGACAGGAAATCCTGGATATTTCTGAATCTTGCAGCCTTCAAAGCAACACAGAGCTTGACCATAAACCATAAGTTCGTGGCAGGGCTGAGCCCCCAACACGGCCCCCGTGGTCCGAGACACAGGCTTAGTTGTTGGCCTGATCGCGGGTGAAGGAACTAGGAGTACACCATGGAAACCGCCTCGACACACCCACGGGCGTCAACTCGGCTGCCACCAACATTCTAAGCTCCACAATGTATTCCCTAGAGAAGCCTAAGAAATCTGCAGAACCCTGACGTGGTGCCTGGAACCGCTGGGCTGACGGTTCCAAAAGGGAAACACCCATATGGCAGCTCTCACCAAGTCACGCCGGGTATGCCGCCTTATTTGGGGTGAGGCCGGGCCCTTATCCCACTGGGACTGTTACCTAATTAACCACACACAGCACAGAGACGTCAGTGCAGGAAGCACAGCTAGAAATGGGGGTGCCAAGGCCCCTTCTAAGCTGGAAGGGGTCAGTGGGGGCCCTCTCTGGGATTCAGAGACACGCTCTGACCACACCGCGCTTGGGGCTTCCAGCCTCCACGTCTCTGGGCGAAGAAACCCCAGCCTTACTTTAAGAGACCCACACTGTCCTAACTTGTACCCGAGGAATCTAGTATGGTGGCCAGGGCCCACATGTGGCTATTGTCTTCAAAACTGCATGGGAGAAGTGAAACTCATGTCTTAGAATTTCACGTGTTCTCAAGTTTTATGTCTACACAGAAATACAGTGATGGGCAAGGCTGTCTCAGGACCACAGGGCTGTAGTCAGTCACCACACGGAATTTTTATATTCTTTGCTTTGCTGTTGGGGGGTCAGGAGGGCAGCACACATTTTGTTTGTGGTGCTTACACACCTACGATACACACACACTTGGCTGTGGTGTCACTTCATGGTGCTGCCAGCTCAGCATGTGGGGGTGATGCTGGGGATCGAACTCAAGGTCTCAAGCCTGCAAGACAGGTGTTCTACCACTAAGCTGCCCCCAGCCCCTGCCAAAGAATTGACTTTAAATTTTAACTAGGAGGCCAGAGTGATAGTACAACAGGGCATTTGCCTTACATACTGCTGGCCCAGTTTGGTCCCTGGCATCCCATATGGATCCCCAAACACTGCCAGAAATAATTTCTGACAGCAGAATCAGGAGTCAGCCCTGAGCGCTGCCAGGTGTAGCCTCCAAACGAAACATAAATAAATTAGATCAAAGTTGGTAGTAGCTACCTTACTAGACAGGCAGCTTCATAGGCTTGTATGACCTCTGAAAGTCAATTCAAACCTCTGCTCAGTTGATTCCTGGAGAATGAATCAGAAGGCTACCAGGGCTTTGTTTTCTCTTTATATATACAGACATAAATATCAATCCAATATACAGCTACAGACAATCTTTGCTTTAATGTATCACTTCACTTGTATGACTTGTCTTCCTGTTGTTCATCGATTTGCTCGAGCGGGCACCAGTAACGTCTCCATTCGTTGGGACTGAGGTCCATTATTGCTACTGTAATGATTAACAATAATTTCAGCAATGGTTAGCTTTGAGTCTGGCCCTGTCTTATGTAAAACTGCCTCTTACAAATGTGCTGAGTGTCTGAAGCTCCAAATTCTCAAACCTAAAGTGCTGTTTTTCTTGGTCTGTGATCAAAAAGCTCCACTGAGAAAGGCCGTTTCAGACCCACTGAATTCCGTCTGACAAAGTGCGGACCTCATGTGCTATTCATGAGTCCCGCTGAACGCTAATTAGGAAAATTCCAAAAGAGGCTGAAATGGACAGATCTTGAGACGTGGCACCTATCGACCAAAGCATGAAAGCCTCGGGGTCCGGGAATGTGATCCAAACCCCACAGTTTGAGCTGAATTCTCAAGAACTGTTGCTCCTCGCCAAACTGCCTGGAAGAAAGAAGACCAGAGAACCGAGATCCACTTTCGTGCATTCCGGCTTGACTCCGAGAAACAAAGATTCTGGTGCTGGCCACTCGCGGTGGGCTCGTCCGCCGCTGGACGAGCAAAGCGGCTTCCTCTGATACTTCTGCAGCCCCTAACCTCACCAGCACAGCCGCCACACGTCTCAGACCGGCTACACGAGGTGTCTGTTTATTTATTTGTTTTTAATATTTTATTAAACCACCACGGGGTATGATACACACGGCAAGGCTGCTTCCGGCTCTCCCTGTGCCCAGCTGATCATGAGGCACCCAGGAGAGAAGACGGGTTCTAGCCCTGGCCCACCATCCCAGCAGAGCCTCGCAAGAAGCTAGAGGAACCCCCACACCATGAGGGCCTCTATTTTCAACATCGACTCCACAGCTCGTCAGAGCTCCACCCAAGAGAAAAGCTGATCTTTCCCCATCTCATCAATAAATGCACGAGATGAGAGATACTCTACTATAAGAGTATCCCACCTGCACGGCAGAGCCTGGCAAGATACCTGTGTCTATTTGATATGCCAAAAACCAGTAACAATTATAGACCTCATTCCCATTATCTGAAGGAATAGTTTGAGCCTCTTCATGTTCTTGGAGCGAGCAGATGCCCTTGGGCTACACTAACATGTGACAGGACGTATGGGAGATGTTACTGGTGCCCGCTCAAGCAAATCGATGAACAATGGAAAGACAAGTGACAAGTGATTATACCACTGTTAGATATACAATTACAACATTATCATATTTGAGTTTTGGTTCTAGTGTTCCAGCACCCATCTCTCCATCCGTGTCTATTTCTCTCCACCAATGTCCCCTCTTCCCTCTCCCTTCTCCCAGCCTGCCTCCATGGCAGATTCTTTATCTCCTTTCTCTCTTCTCTCTCTCTCTCTCTCCTTCCTTAAACATTGTGGATTGTAATACATTTAGAGGTTATCAGTGTATCTTTTTGCCTATATTCAATGCTCAGTTCTCAGATGGTATCATCATTCTCAATGATTATCAGCACACTGTTCCCTTCTCTGTCTTCACGTAGCCTCTGACTCCCACACGTTAGTGGTATACCAGGTTTTGAGATATCACACAGGTGCCCATGCGCAATGGGGATCAGGCTGTGACCAGCTGTGGAGTCCGGACCAGAGGATAACTGTGGTTGTGTTGCACGAGGTTTTCTGACTTCTGGGAGCCTGGCGAGGACAGGCCAAGGAGCAAAACCTGTCCCCACCCCAAGACGCCCATCAGTCTAGCACAGGGTGGGCAGGCAGACTTTTGCCCTGCACCTAACTAGCTGGTGTCCAGCTGAGAGCCCCAGCAGCAGTTCTAGGCAGGGCCGCCGGGCCTTTGTGGAGAGAGGTGGGGGAGGTGGCCCCAGACCAGGATCCCTAAAAACTTGGTTGGCGTAGTTGCCGAGTCCCACATGCCTGGGCTTCAACTTGGCTTCTCTCTTGGGTCGGGCTGTGTCCGGTTGTGGAGTCCAAACCAGAGGGTGATTGTGGTTGTGTTGTGTGAGGTTTTCTGACTTCTGTTCTTGAATTTACTTCCTGAGTTTCTAGAACACGATTGGTTCCACTAGTTTGATGTACCGCACAGCCGCACGACTAGGGGAGAGCCAGATGGCAGCTCTCCCCGTGTGTCTGAGTCTCTGCATCATGACCGATAGCCCTGAGGCAGTTCATGGGGCGGGGCCACCAGGCCTCTGGGACAGGACAGAGAGGGGAATAGGGACCCCAGCTCCATCTCCACGAACAGTGTCTGACTTTTTAAACACTATTTGGAATTGCTTCCTCATGCTGCAGGTGAAAAGCCACGAAGCAGACACCAAGTAACAAAACTCAAAGGACCATTTGGGAGACCCAGTCTGGTCCAGGAAGAACTGAAGAATCTGGTTCTGAACTTATTTTTTTCTGGTCATGTTCTGGTGAGCCCGGAGGTTGATCGGTGATACAGCACCTGCCTTGCAGGTGTGTGGCCTCGAGTTCGATCCCCAGCACCACCCACATGCAGAGAAGTGTGAAGTCTCTGGCACACCACAACCACAATGTGTGCAGCACAACAGTGCAGGAACCAATATTTAAGCCAGTCACCCCCAATTTCTACTACGTTCTGGGGACTAGGTACGAGGTGCTCCTTCCTGCTGATCCAAGATAGAGCAGGAGGTGCTGGGAGGAGCTGGAGGAGCGGGAGGAGTGGGACGGTCTGGGAGGAGTAGGAGGAGGAGGAGCTGGGAGGAGTGGGGAGGAGCAGGAGGAGCTGGGAGGAGCGGGAGGCGCTGGACTGCCAGAGGGCATTTGTCCCAGCCATAAAAGACTGCAGGGTGGAAACAGCAAGAAGACAAAAAATTACAGACATGGTGTGATTTCAATTTTATTTTAAAATAAAGCATGTACATGAATGTACAAAGACGAAGTTGGGAAGAATATATGTAAATAATAGTTGATAACTGAACAAGTAATCTTTATTTTCTTTGGTACACTTTTCCCAAGAATGTTGCTTAAATGTTCTTTGGAGAACTCATATGTTTAAAATAAGAAAAACAACAACGCGATTTCTTCTCAGGGAAAAATAATCAGTGGCAAGTATAACTAATATTTAAACCACTTGGAAAATAAGATTTATTTTATCATAAACCTACCAAGGTTATTTTTTCTGTAAAAAAGGAAAATACTTGCAAATATATTTCATAAATATACTCTGGATTATTATCATCAATAATGCACACTTTATAAGATATTTATGAAAACTTCTCTGTAAACTAAACTTTTAAAAAGAAGCAACATTTGAGTTTACAACTTACATCTTACTCTGAATTCCTTTGGGTAAAGGAATATTTATTCCCTAATTTATCATGTGGGAAAACAATTTTTTTGTTTAGAGTGAGATTTATTTTACTTTCATTTATTACTAAGAAAGGAATCCATTATGCTTTGATTTGGTAACCAAATGATCTGGAAGTCCAATTACTAAAAATTAAATATCATGATTCATATAGATAATGCTTTACTTCCACCATCTGTATATCCATAGTAGGTCTAAGCTGGTATTCAAGCATTTAAAAGACTTTCTTAGGTTGTTTGCTTTCATTTATAGGAAATAGCCAGCAGTGTTCAGGGGTGACTCGAGCTCTGTGCTCAGGGATCCTGGCAGAACTTGGGAGCTGTGTGTGGTGCCAAGGATTGAACAGGGCCACCACATGCAAGGAAATAGCCCTAACCATTGTGCCATCTATCTGGCCCACAAAAGATGACTCTTAAGTACTAACCAGCAAGAGCCACTGCAGACGGGAACAGCTTTATTTCTTTTCTCTCCCACTCAGGCTTTATCAAATAGCAAGAAAAAAATATCACATGCAATTGAACACATTCTACCTTAAGTTACTGGTTTTCTTTTGGAAAAGAGAATACAACTGAACAACTTCCAATTCCAACTCTTCCCAGTTTTTTTACCTCTTTCCTAAAACCACAACAGACATTTTCGATAAAGTCATCGCAATCTTTCTCATATTCATAGTAAAATCAGAATGTATAAAAGCAAACGAGATACTGTCCAGAAGCCTGAAAACATTCGCAACTTAATAGATTCTGCTATAGAAGAAAGCACACACAATTGGTATTTTGCAAAACAGATGAAAAAAATTAGGCTGATTGAAAGCAAACATACATAGTAATAATTTCTTATCTAAATAATTTAAATCAAGTGAATAATATATTCATCTGTCAATAGATTTTATCTTTTAGAATATAAAAAAGTGCTCAGATTACATTAAAAAAATAAGACCATGAAAATCTCATTGAACTGAAATAATTTAAAGATGATGCCGTGGGGAATCTCTTAAATGTTTGGAAAAGTAGATGTGACTTCATCTGAGACCAGGAAAGAACTACCCAATGATGCCCCCCCAAAAAAACAGGCAAATGGTCTTTGAAGCCCCCACACACACCTCAACTCCCACTCAGTGCCCAGACATCTGAGGGCAGCATTAGCAGCTACTGAGCCAGGGTTCCAGAGAACAATCTGTCCCTGAAGACTCCTCGCGCCCGAGAAGCACACAGAAAACGGCTTTTCTCACTTCTCTCTCCCCAACGAGCAGAGTAGCTGCACCACGCACGCACGCATGCACGCACGCACACTGACCCTTCAATGGACACACACACGGACCACGGACACCTGGGCGCCTTCCACACCTCTTCTTCACACGCATGCACACATGTGCACACACCGAGCGAACAAGCAGTGGGTTTGGAATCTGCATTTCTAGACATTTGATTTTGGGTTTCCCCCATCATCGCTTTCCGACCTTTCCCGTCATCCCACGGGCTAAACTGATTTTCTGCGGCTTCATCTCCACTGGGTGCGCCATTAGGATAGTTTAGTGGCAGTAATGAGATCCAACAGTAAATGTTTAAATATGGCTTTTAAGATCGCCCATCAACAGGTAGCAGAAAGGGCTAAAATGAGCCTGAAAACAACTTCTGAGGCTGCGCCAGGACACGCCAGCTGCGCGTGCTGCACTGAGGCCACCACGCGTGCCCGCCCCGCCCTCCCTGCGAGGCACCCGCCACCTTACCGCGGGTGGGCCAGGGCTCGACGGGCAAAGACGGAGAGAAGAGAGAGTGGACAGAGGGAGACGGGCCGGGGGCAGGGCCAGGACATTGGGCTGTGACGGGCAGAGGGTGCAGAGAGGGGCGTGGCCATGAAAGAAGACCGAGGGCGGCGGCTTATTACCCAACAACCGAAGACAAGTGTCCTGAGTTCCAAGGACCGAAAGCCCGAGTGGATCCACTTCGGACAGGGCAAAGATCAAGGCCGGGCCGAGACTTTTCCTGAATGAGCCCCGCCCGAGGGGAACCTCACTTTATGTCTGAGCGTGGACAGTATGAGCACGCGAGTGAAAGGGGTGCCAGAGCTGGGACCGGCTGTGGCCCTCGACCAGACACGCTGGGATGGGGGACGCAGGCCCCGCGTGGGCCATGCCGCGGCTCTGTCCCCCCGAGAAGCTCCTCCAACATGCGGCCACAGACACTCCGCCTTTATCCCCAGACCTAAGAGCCCTGCTCCGCTTTTGAAAGCATCAACTCACGTTCTTGGTTGCGTGGAGCAAACAGCCCGCTTTAATTTTTCTACCATAACACAAAGCACAGCTGTCATTTAAGTCACCCGCTGGTCGCCTGTGGGATGAGAGAGACGTTTCCGTCTCTGGGGCGGAGAAGCAGCCCGGGGACAGGGAGCTCAAGGCCGTGGCTGGGTCCTGAGGCGGGTTCCGAGAGGCACAGCCCTGTGGTCAGTTCCGGAAGAGCAGCATCCGCTCCGAGCACTTCTGGCCGACCAGCTCGCTGCACTGCAGCACGGCCGCCGCCTCCTCGGCCGCTTGCCGGCTGCTGCTCCCGGTACACGCCGAGGGCAGGATGGCCTTCCTGTGGAACACCTGCAGGCGGTCAGGCTCCTGGCTGCGGCCCTCGTCCACTGCAACGACAAACACAGGACTTCAGACAGGCCGGCTGGACGGTCAGGGGTGGGGGCAGGAGGCACCCAGCAGCCCACTTGTGAAGGGCCTCGGGCTTCCTCCAGGGGGCACCAGGGACGGGTGGGCTCGCTCCAGAAACACGAGGAGCCTCAAACCATTCCATCAGGTCATGGGAATGAGGTCTATAATTGTTACTGGTTTTTGGCATATCAAATACGACACGGGGAGCTTGCCAGGGTATGTGCAGGTAGCATACTCTTGTAGTCACCTCAAAACTCGAGCATGTGACATTTTCCATTTATTTAAGTGCTTTATCTCTCCTAGCCACGGTGCTTGATATTTTTCAAAACAGAAGTTTTATACTGCTCTGCTAAATTATTCCTAGCAATTATATTTTTAATACTAAAATAAATAAAACTACTTTATTTTAGGTTGTTCACCACTTTTATGGCAATAAAAGTGATTACTGTCTATTTTGGATTCACCAATCTTGCTGAACATGTTTATCATTTCTGATAGTTCTATATAATACATTCCTTAGAGGGCAGGAGCAATAGCACAGCGGGGAGGACGCTTCCCTTGCACACGGCTGACTTGGGGTCGATCCCTGCCATCCCATATGGTTCACTGAGCACTGCCAGTGCGTTCAGACACGGGGAGAAACCTTTGGGTATCTTTCATCAGCCCTTGGATCTCTGCTCCCGAGGCCAGATCTCTGCTCACACGGGCCAGAGCCCCTGCCGGGGGAGGCTGCCGCAACCCAGCAACGGCAGCAGCTGTGCGAACACTCTTTCCTGAGTCCAGAGACAGGGAGAAACCCCTTGGGTATCTCCAGGAGTGACCCCAAAAGCAAAATAATAATAATAATAATAATAATAATAATAATAATAATAATAATAACAACAATGATAATAACAATAAAGGAAAGCCATTTTGGGTCGGAGAGCTAGCACAGTGGTACGGCACTTGCCCTGCGTGCTGCAGACCTGGGCTCAATCCCCAACAGCACATACGGTCCCCCTGAACCCACAGGAGTGACCCCTGACTGCAGAGCCCAGAGCAACACCCGAGCATCACTGACTGGGGCCCCAAAACAAAAACAAGTAATTTTTAAAAACTTCTGGTGTTGACAGAAAACAACTGGGCTGGGGGACCCCCAGAGTGATAGCACAGTAGGTAGGGCGCTTGCCTTGTACGCTGCAGAGCCAGGTTCGACCCCGGCATCCCATATGGCTCCCTGAACACCGCCAGGAGTAATTCCTCAGTGCAGAGCCAGAGTAACCCCTGAACATTGCTGGACGTGATCCGAAAAACAAACAAACGAACAGAAAATACACCTCTGGGCTTCCAGAAATCATACAAAATATTTTAAAGAAAGAAACGACACCATCAGGATGACTTGAGTAGCCAGAAAGAACTGCAGGTCAGGTTTAAAGCGCTTGTACAGAGGCCAGGGGTGAAAGGGCCAGTGACCAGCCCAGCTGCACACCTGCGTCGTCTCAGTGGGAGCTTGTGGGGCCCCCACTTCCAAGCCAGGTGCCGCCCCACCCCCACGATGGTCAGGGCTGCGTTTGCTCAGGTTTCATCCTGTAGGTTTCTAGCCTTAAATGCTTAAACACTTCCTTTGTGTCTGCCGAGTTTGCCCTAATACAGGTTACATTTGACAAATCTGGGAACAATAGTTGAAGATGCAAAGTTAAACACACAGAACACGCTAAGGCAGAATTCCTCAGAGACAAAAGGAAAGAGGGTTTGCACAGCTGCTGCCGTTTGCTGGGTTGCAGCAGCCTCCCGGCACAGGGCTCTGGGCGTGTGGCCTCGGGAGCAGAGATCCAAGGGCTGATGAGAGCGGGTAACGCCGGGGAAACGGGCACCAGCTCTGTCAGAAAGAGAGGGGCAGGATGAGAAAGGGCCTACGGGACAATTCTGTGGTTTTTATGTGCTGCAGAGAACAACAGACACAGAAGTGGCATGCGTGTGCGTGTGCGCACACATCCCGTCTTTGTGGGAGCTCTGAGAAACAAAACCCCAGTAGCGACGAGCACATTACTGCCCATGTCTCCCGCCCCCACACACTCCACGAGAAGGAAGAAGGGAGCTCCTTGGAGAAGTGCCTAATTGCAGAGTCGGGTCAGGGAAAGTACAAAATGAGCCTGGAATATTCTGTACCAGAAGGTCAGGAAATGCTCAAAGAATAGTGGGAATATATCAAAAGAATACAGGAGTCACCTTGAATAGATTCCCACTGGCCAGATCTGAGACAATCTGAGCTTAAAAACAATGAGCCGGGTTCTAATACTACATTGGCTACCACGGGGGTCCCAGGGCCCCCACAGGTTACAAGTAAGCAGGGAGAGGGGCGGCCGTTCCCCCAGCAGAACGAATGCCAACCCGGAAGAGCAGAAGGAAAGACGGCATGAGAAAACCACGTGGTGACCAATGTCAGCAAGAATCATTAATTAATGAGTGCAACAACTGGGAGGTGGAGGTCTGAGGAAACATGACCTTTGTTATTTAAAAGCACCTAGCAGCTCCTTACCAAGTGCTCTGAACTACTCGCTAACACTTACAAATACTCACTTCTCTTCTAGGTGGAGACAGCTCCCGGGGAAGCTGGAGCCCAGCGGGAGGCAACCTGAAGGCAGGTGTGCCCAGAAGACTCAGCCACAGCCCCTGCCCGGTCCAGGCCAATTAACCAGACTTCAGAGAGTGGGTGTGGCTGTGCAGAAACAGTGGGGACACACACCTACCAAGTAACCGCTGTGTGCTGAGACAGGCTTAAAAATAGCTTGGCACGAAGCACTGCAGAGGACGCTGACTCGGATTCTGGGTCAGGAAGTGAGAAAGAGGGACGGCACGCGTGGGCAATGTGTGTGTTGTGTGTGGGTGTGTGCCAGTACGATGTGTGTGCATGCCACAGGGGAGGAGGCAGGGGGACGGCACACATGGGCAATGTGTGTGTGGGGTGTGCATGTGTGCCACAGGGGGACACAAGCGGGGACGGTACACGTGGGCAGTGTGTGCGTGTGTGCCACGGGGACATGGACGCAGGCGGGGGTGACAGTACACGTGGGCAGTGTCTGTGTGCCACGGGGGGTGGAACGTGGATGCAAGCGAGGGAGGTGACAATACACGTGGGCAGTGTCTGTGTGTGCCACGGGGGACGCAGACACAGGCGGGACTGGAGGGAGCAGCGAGTCCAGCCTCTTCCTGGCTTGGACCGTCTGCGCTCATTCCCTGGCGCCCATTTCCAAGCACACCAGGAAGTCAAGGATGGTGCGATGCAGCTACAACTTATTCAAAAAATGTTCCAGAAAAAACGTGGGCAGGGAGGAAGTAAGGCCAACGTGGCGATGTGCTACCAACTGACTCCAGGCGGAAGGGGCCGCAGAGTTCTCTGACCTACGTGACAGAGCACGCCTCCGGCCTCCCAGCGGATTCCCTCGCATCTGACTGCCCTGGACCCAAAGCGCTGCACTAATTTCTCATTAAAGTTTTGTCTCAACACACTCCCATGACTCGAGTCACTAAATGGACAATGTTTAAAGTAATCAATACACTGAACCAGTTCATTTGAGCATCTATGGTGTTCCATCAGTTTAACACATAAGTTGGGCTTTGAATGTTGTCTTATTTGGCAGCTCACTAAAGGGAGGCTACGGCTGTCACTCCTCGGCTCATCTCACCAAGGCCAAAGTCAAAATCCCAAATTACCACGAAAACTAGTCACGGCACTAATTTCCAGAGAGTGGTTCCGCAGAGGCTCACTGACTTCCTTAAAGCTAGAACGGGAGGGAGCGACCCACCAGACCCCCAACAAAAAAAAAGCTAGTGAATCTAGAACCATCCCATAAGCAGTGAAACCCTGAGGATTTCCTGGGGCATAAAATCAAAACAGACGTGACGTATCTACCTCAGAGACCAAAACTGCCCTTTTCTTTGTCAGGTCTCAATCCAGAAACCCATCTGCTTCCCCACCGCACCCCTCAATCCAATCTGTGCCAAATCTCCTGCCGGCCCCCTTCCCCATCTGCACCAAAGGCCGCCACCTGGCACAAACACACCCAACTCCCCGCTGACGCCGCCCTCCCGCCAGCCGCCATACACCTTCTCTCTCCTTTCGGGAGTGTTTATTTAATGGCCACCTCTTACCTCCCACTCACTCCCTATCTCTCCATGTGTATCTTGGTCCGAGTGCCTCGAGTCTATTCACACAGGGCGAAGGGTCTCCTTGTTCAACACAGTGAACGTATTTCAGTCCTCATCACCTCAGCCAGACAATGGGCAGAGCTGCTACTGGCTCTCACTGTGCCCAGCCGCTCATGAGGCGCCCGGGAGGGGATGGCAGGTTCTAGCCCTGGCCCGCCACCCCAGCAGAGCCTCACAAGCCAGGTGACCCCCACTCCATGAGTGTTGGAGGACAGGTTTAGCTATTCTGGGAATTTTGTTGTTTTGCTCACTCCCAGCTTAATCTACTTAAGTCAAGGTTCATTCTAATGAGATTTCTCTTCTATGTAAACACTGCTAGAGGGTGTGGCAGTTACAGAAGTCACCTTGATTGAATAACTTCTGACTTATACATCTACTAAGACTTCTATGTTTTCTAGATTGGGCACAGCTGCTCTTTATACCCACTGCACCCAACGTGGGACAGTTAGAATTTACCAGGAGACTACCACCCTGGCTACGCTGAGACTAAAGGAAGACTATAGGAAGGATTATACTAGTTTGCTCTAAGCAGGCGAGTATGACCCTTTCAGTACATGAGAACAAGATACTCAGAATCACACTGGTGCAGATAATAATAAGGACCTTGTGGGTACCATCTAGATTACATGAAGCTCATGAAGTTAAGATGTATTACTTTATATCAGCCCCTCTCTCTCCAGTGTTTTACATAAGAGATAATCTCGGGATTAGTCCTTGGTGTAACCTTTGTTTATACCTGCAATAGGGTGTGGCACTACACTCTGTTTAGGGTTCTTTGTTGGCATGACAACCTCCCGATTGGATTACTTTGGTGTATATAAGGGGGCTGACTTGAGGCCCCTTCACCTTCTGCCTTTTGGTTCCTCAGCCTTCAGCTTTTGGCTCCTGCGGCTTTTGGCTTTTGGCTTTGGCCTTTTGCTCTTTGGCCTTTTGCTCCTTCTTCTGGGGAGGACTCAGCTCGGGTGAGATCCTCTCTCTCTTTGTGGGAAACTTAGGCTCTTTTGTATGGTCTAAGTTCAGACCAGAGCTAGAGTTTGTTCATTATATTGGATTGCTGTGGAAGAGCTTTTGTACTATTAAAAGCCATTTTTGGAACTGCACCGACTCGTGAGTTTTCATCTTTCTCCCGGCGTCCTCGGAGGTAGAAGACAACCTCTGTCCTGACACTGTCGGGGGACCCCGGCGGCGTTCCCCGACACATGAGGACCTCCATTTTCCACATACGGACTTCCCCCTCGTCAGAACTCCACCCAGGAGACCAGCCTATTACAGCCTGGCTCGGCGTGGCCGCTTGCGCCTTGCGGTTCATCAATAAATGCTGTATTTTGAGATGACTACAAGAATATGCTACCCGCACGGCAGAGCCTGGCAAGCTACCCGTGTCGTATTTGATATGCCAGATACCAGTAACAATTATAGACCTCATTCCCATGACCTGATGGAAAGGTTTGAGGCTCTTTATGTTCCTGGAGCAAGCAGGTGCCCTTGGGCTCTACTTGCATGAGTCAGGACATATGGAGATGTTACTGGTGCCCGCTCGAGCAAATTGACGATGAACGGGAAGACAGTGATGCAGACAGTGACAGTGATCACCTCAGCCAAATCTAACTCAGAGACCCACCTCCCTGATTCCACTCGGCCTGGGCCTTTCCCAGCACCGCGGGCTCTGCTCTGCTTTGAGCACTGTGGCTCTTCTTTCTCATCAGCCGGCAGCTCCTTCTTTTACCAGACCATCAAATATGGTGAGTTCTGGTTGATCTTCTCTTTGGCTCTTCAGTTTCACCCTAGGACATTTCATCCAAGTGACGGAGTCAACTACCATCTTTACTAAGTCCATCCTCCAAACCATCAGGCCGAACCTCCCGCTACACCCCAAGAGAACCCACACTGCAAGCTTAGCGTGGGAGAAAAAAACCCAAATTTGCATTTTGCATGATTCATTAAAAACAAAAACAAAAAACTGAACTACATCAAAATTAATTTTTTTGCTATTAATTCCCTTTCAAGAATGATGCTCAGCTCACTAGCCCTTACAGAAAGAAAAAATTCGGGCCATTATGAGATATTATCAGCCCCTACTTAGGACAAATGAAATATAAATAGCATCGACCCCATGTTGAAAAATAATAATAATATGAAGTATTACTTCACTTGTATGACTTTTCTTCCCATTGTTCATCGATTTGCTCAAGAGGGCACCAGTAACATCTCCATACGTCCTGCAACATGCTAGTGTAGCCCAAGGGCCTCTGCTTGCTCCAGGATCATGAAGAGCCTCAAACCATTCCTTCAGGTCATGGAAATGAGGTCTATAACTGATAATGGTTTTTGGCATATCAAATGCAACACGAGCAGCTTGCCAGGCTCTGCCATGTAGGTGGTACACTCTCAGTGGTAGGCTCTCATCTCGTGCATTTTCCGATGAGCCTCAATGGGGAGAGATCGGCTTTTCCCTTGGGTGGAGCTCTGAGGAGCTGTGGAGTCCGGATGTTGAGAATGGCTGACCTCATGGTGTGGGGGTTCCTCTGGCTTCTTGCTAGGCTCACTGAATAATACGAAGTGAACAAGGGAATTCAATGCTTCATCATGTGCTAAAGAATCCAAGGTTGCCAGATGCAGGAACAGTAAGAACACATCAACATCAAAGTCAACCCCTCAGAAACCATCATGAGGGACTCAAACAAATGACGACAGACAAGCAACTCTCCTCCTTGAAGAGTGGTTTTCTGAACCCCCACACAGCAGCGACCTGCTTGGGGGAGTTCCTGAGTCCCACCTGGACGCAGAGGCACCATTCCAGGAAGAGGTGAAACACACGGCAACTCAGAGCTCATCCTGGCCCCTGCGGCTGCCTTATGTTCTGGACGAGACAGGTTTTCCCAGCAGACAAAGGCCAGCCATTCTAAGCTCCCACGATAATTTATATGCACACTGTCACTGTCACTGTATCACTGTCTTCCCGTTCATCATCGATTGCTGGAGCAATAGTCCAGCGGGTAGGGTGTATGCCGGCCCGGGTTCAATCCCCAGCATCCCATATGGTCCCCCCACAGCACCGCCAGGAGTAATTCCTGAGTGCAGAGCCAGGAGTAACCCCCTGAGCATAGCCGGGTGTGACCCATAAAGGAAAAAAAAAAAAAAAAAAAAACTAGTAACAGCAGAGTTGGTTTACTAGTTTAGAAACACAGAAGTTAAAGCAACAAGGACCAACACAGCATAATATGCACACGAATTAGAGAAACACAACAATGCTATGGTCTTTTTTTTAAGGGGAATTTCCCCCCACACACACACACACCTTCACATTGATCTGGTCTTGTGATTTACAGACTTGAAATGGAATGAGATGCAGCCAGCCTGTGCCGGCCCGGGTTTGATTCCCGGCATCCCATATGGTTCCCCAAACACTGCCAGGAGGAATTCCCTAAGTGCAGAGCCAGGAGTAGTCCCTGAGCGTCGCAGGGTGTGACCCAAAAAGAAAAAAAAAAAAAAAAAAGAAATGGAATGAGAAATGAATGAGTATTTCAAAAGAATTAAGCAACAAGAAAAAATTCTTAAAGAGCTAAAGTGTTCCTTTAGCTCTTTAAGAATGTGGTTTCGAGGGCCAGAGTTAATACAGTGGGCAGCGCATTTGTTTTGCTTGCAGGAGACCAAGAGTCGATCCCTGGCATCACATATGGGCTCCTGAGCAGAGCCAGGAGTAAGCCCTGAGCACCACTGGCTATGGCCCCACACAAACAGAAACAACAACACATACGGCTTCACAACATGCAGCAGTTTTCTTCTTCTAAGCCATCCTTCTGCGAACTTAATTTTCTTTTATTACGACCACTGGAATGGTGTTAAGGAATATTTATAAATAAAAAATTACACTATATACTTAAGATGGAGAACATGCTGTTTTGATAATGATATACGCTATAAAAAATTTCAACAATCCAGCAAATAGAACGAACATATCCCTGCTTATAAATGTAGAGAAACTGTTACTGCATTTATGGGAATGACATTGTCAGTGTTCTTTACCCTTTCACAAGGAGGAAGGCCCTAACCTGACACTAAACTCCTGAACTGGGAACCTGTTCTGTTTTCCTGTGCCCCCGTCCCTGATACCACATGCCCTGTACATCAAGTGACAGAGACATACAGAGCTCAGGGCCAAAATCCTGTCCATCGGGTGACAGACATACGGAGCCCAGGCCAAGCGTCCAGTGCATATCCGTGGTTGGCGCTGACTGTAATCTCACACCCCGGAGACAAGCAACTGAAGACCAATCTTGGGAGGAACTACTGGCTTTTATCAACTCTCTCGTTAATGAATACCATATGGTTATTACTCAAGGTCTGTATTCTCAAGTTAAATCATTCTTGGATTACTTTCCTTCATTCTGATTGTACTCTAAGTTGGAATTAATCAGGTTGAACTTGTTTTCTGGGTCGACTCACTAAAGTCTTCTGAAATCTTCATAAAACCCCAGTAGTGACCCGCAACAAAGGGTAGGGGAAGGGTGGCAGCGCAAATAGCCCTCAACAAGGCTCCGGGGTCTCTGGAAGGAAAGGCTTCCTGGCCAAGCTCTCTTCCGGAAACAGAGACACTGAGTGGAAAATCCGTATGCTCCAGATCTTCAAGCAACAGGAAGAGCTCAGCCGTGATTCGCGGAAGGGTCTGGACCCCAACCAAAGTCAACCGTGTGGGCAGCACCGACAGATACTCGGGGATGGCGTGCGGCAGAGGGCTCTGAGCCGCTCCAGCCTTGCTGGTGATCAGGCCCCAAACCAGTGGGCACGGTCAGGGTCTGGATTCACGAGTCTAGATTCTAGAGTGGCACGTGACACATCTCCCACAAAACCAGCTCCCTCGCACCACAGTAATCAACAACATTTTCTGTCAACTTGCGCCTTCTGGTGTGTTATTCTCAGAGCAACTCTGCCAACCACTCAGGTTGGTGATTTTTATTTTAACCTTTCTTAGGCTCTCCCACGTGCTTTCAGTCTTGTGTGTACATGTGCATGTGTGTATACGTGTGCATATACGTGTGTGCTCTCAGCCAGGGGCACTGCTCTATGGACCTGCAGGGCCGTTCCCAGCTGCGCGCTTCCTTATTCGCTCTTAGGATGACGGGATCCATTTGCTACCTGTGAATTTGACTCAAATCGGACAAAAGGGGCTAAAACCCTCGACTTCCCTCTTTTCTTTCTTGAAGCTGCGTTTAAGTGTCTACGCGAAGCAGAACGGAGAACAAAGTACAGGTGCGGCCTGTTTGTCTTTAAAAAGCAAGTTCAACAGTCATCCAGTCAGGAGGACGGAACCCCTGCACCACTACTCTGGACAGCACAGCAGAGAACACGCCTGACCCGTCAGCTCGGGCTGAGACCAGCTACTGTCTCCGCCTCACTTAGCCACGTGATTTATTCACGGTCCCCAAACGCTGAGACCTTTTGAAAGCAAAAGCTGAGACTTTTGAAAGCAAATGCCTTTTTTTGGTCGAAGCCTGGTGGACCCGCCCAGGAGCTGCCCGGGAACCAGTATGCAGAGCTTCGCAAGCGGCTGGGGAGACTGGAGCCCGGCTCGCGCCAAGCCCAGCTGACGATGGGATCTTGAAGAGGGCAGATGGGTTTTGGGTGTTGGCCCATCGCCTCTGGGGGTCCCGGAAGCAGCCGGATGAAACTCGCCCATCACACTAGCCACCATCTTCGCTGTCCGGACGCTGAGAGACGGCCTCGCGACCAGATCAACAGAGCAAAGCCAGTTCGAGCCCAGATCGCGCGGCCGCGCTGGTCCACTAAAATAGTGAAACAGTAATGTCTTTTAATGCACTGTATTCCACGAAGAGCAGGAAAGTTTATCAGGAAGGAGATATAAAGACGAAAGAAATGACATACAGAATCTGCCAAGTAGTTGAGGTGCGGGAGGGGGGAGGGAGGTGGGGACATTGGTGATGGTAGATGGGTTTGGGTGGAGGGATGGGTGTTGGAACACTGTGGATCCAAAACTCTACATGAGCATCTTTCAATTGTATGTCTAAAATGGTGTAATGATATTTGGGGGGAAAATAATAAAATTAAATAAAAAAAAATAAAAAAAAAAAAGAAAGCAAATGCCTTTTTAAAGTTAAAAATAAATCTCTAACAATTCTTCCTCCGATATCCCAAGCATTTCTTCCAACCTCCTGAGCAGGCTCCAGACCCTTTATGGGCACCATCACTGCAGTCGACCCGAAGGCCTTTATAGAACGGCTGCTCAGTTCTCTCAACCCAAGCATGTTCCGTTAGACTGCCCAAGACCTCAACTCGTCCTGAATACACTGTGAAACAAAGCCAGTTACATGTTGTAACTGAGCTCAAAGTCTCCAGAAACCTATTTTTTACACCCAGGCACCCTAGCTTTGAATTTTGAAATAACTTGTTTGCAGAAATACTTTGAAACATGGGAAGTCACAAAAGAAATGGCTACAGAAAGCAAATTCTGTGACCACTGGCAAATTTAGAAAGGGCAAAATAAAGAAAGGGAACGAGAGACCAGAGTGATAGCACAGCGCGGTTGGTATATGCCTTGTACGCAGCCAACCTGGGTTTGATCCCGGGCATCCCATATGGTTCCCAGAACACGGCACTCAGGACTAACCCCTGTGCATCACTAGGTGTGATCCCAGAAGGAAAAGAAAAGGAGGGGAACGAAAGTGAACGGTCTCTTTCAGACAATTTCCTCTTGCATTTTTTTTCTTTTTTGGGTCACACCCAGCAATGCTCAGGGATTACTCCTGGCTCTGCACTCAGGAATTACTCCTTGCAGTACTTGGGGGGACCCTATGGAATGCCAGGGATTGAACCCAGGTCGGCCGCATGCAAGGTAAATGCCCCTACGCACTGTGCTATCGCTCCGGCCCTCTCTTGCAGTCTGAAAGGCAGTTTAAGGCTTTATGAAAATATGTTTACAAATCCTGCTCGTAAAATGTCAATGTAACATCATAGCTGACTAACCACATTGCAAAGAGCCTTTGTTTTATTAAAGGGCACACACAACCAATGTGGATTTAACAACAGGGTGTCTTTTTTAAAAACAAACAAAAAATATTACAAATATAGTTCAGAGGTGAGGAAAGTGGGTGCAGGGACGTGAGCACAGGCCGGATGTGGGAGGTCCTAAATCCAACCCCAACACGCTGCTCCTGCCCAGCACTACTGGGTACAGCCTCTGAAACTACGAACGTGGGGCCAGAGGGACCAGCATGGCGGGCAGGGGCTGGTCTTGCACACGGCACCCCCCCGTGGCCTCCCCATGTCCCACCGGGAGTAGTGATCCCTGAGCACAGTGGGGTATGACCCCCCCAACAAAACAAAACAACAACTGTATTATTTCTGTTGATAACCACTAGATACTACGTGACTTTTCTTTTTTCCATGTGATTTTTCTGAACCTTGGGTTTCCACCTGCGCCCGAGCTCGCCATCTCCCGGAGCCAACTTGTCTAAAGCCAGGGCCTCTGACCACTCAGCACAGTCAGTGACAATAAAGTCCTGTCCAGGGCTACGTCACAGTCTCCAAAGGCAAACGCATCTGGAAAACTCCAGCATTCAGTAGATAAAAATAGTCGCGTTGCAAACAAAAAGCAAAGAAGCTATTTTAAGAATAAAGCATAAGACTGCAGTTTCTAAAAAAAGAAAAGAAGATGATAAAACAATGATCTATTGTGCGAAACCACAGAGTAAAACAGTTGGTGTTGGCCAGTTTTCAGCATAACAGCGAACGAGGGACATCGTTTGATTGGAAAGGACCAATAAAATTACAAAGTGAAACTAAAAGCACGAAAATAATTATTATTTTAATTTGGGGCACTCAGGAGGTCTGCCAACCCCTGGCCCCCAGGGAGGTGGTACTGCTTGGTCCCTGGCAGTGTTGGGGCCCCTGGGGATAGACCCAGAGATGCTCAGAGGACCAGGGGCGTGCTGGACTGAGCCAGGGTCAGCTCAGGCAAGGCAAGTGCCGTCAGCACTGCTACTACGAGGTGCCCGGGAGGGACGGCAGGTTCTAGCCCCTGGCCCGCCACCCCAGCAGAGCTTCACAAGAAGTCAGGACGACCCCCCCACTCCATGAGGGCCTCCATTTTCCACATCCGGACTTCCCTCTCGTCAGAACTCCACCCAGCAGAAGAGCCTATCGCAGCCACGCAGTTCATCAATAAATACTGGAGATTAGAGGTGACTACAAGAGTATGCCACCCGCACGGCAGAGCCTGGCAAGCTACCCATGTCGTATTTGATATGCCAAACACCAGTAACAATTATAGACCTCATTCCCATGAACTGATGGAATGGTTTGAGGCTCTTTATGCTCCTTCCTGGAGCAAGCAGATGCCCTTGGGCTCTACTAGCATGAGACAGGACATATGGAGATGTTACTGGTGCCCGCTCGAGCAAATCGATGAACAGGAAGACAGTGATACAGTGATTTATTTATTTATTTGTTTGTTTGTTCTTGCTTTTTTTTTTTGGGGGTCACACCCAGCGACGCTCAGGGGTTACTCCTGGCTCTGCACTCAGGAATTACTCCTGGCGGGGAGCAATAGCACAGCAGATGGACTCAGCAAGGCAAACGCACCTTGACTGAGATCAAAGGTTCTTGTTTGTTTGGGTTTTTGGTCATACCCAGAAGTTCTCGGGTTTGCTCCTAGCTCTGTGCTCCAGGAATGCTCCTGACAGGGCCCGAAACTGAAGCCAGGTTGGTGGTACACTGTTGGGTGACACACCCTACTTAAAGCCCCAGCTACACTTAGCTTGCAGCCCCTCCCGGCTCTGCTAGGGAGGCTTTGAATCAGCTCTGGCACCTGTAAAACCCAAAAAGGCCACCTGAAGTGCTGCATTCCAATAGAGTTGTTTACCTGTAAACATTCCAGATTTCATCTCTAGATAGCCCAGCCCATGATAGGCCCGGCTGTGAAGTTTTGGCAGATTTCTATCTATACAATAAGCTGAGAGAAGAGAGAAGGCCCCCTTTTGCCATTTTGGCTTCCCTTGGCGTTTTTCCCTCTCTCTGTCCTCTCTGTTCTCTGTTGGGCTTTAACATGTGGTGGCTGCCATCTTGGCCTACACGTGGCCTGGGCCCAGCTGCGGAACGCAGAGTCCGGAGTTTTTCCAGTTCTTGGGTATCAGAACCTGTGATAGTAAGCCTTTTTAAAATGCGCCCGATTCCAGAGTTTTCATCCATTCCCCGCACCTGACCTGCTGTGCTCTCTGGCCCTGTCAGTGGGTTTTAAAAATTCGTTTCCAGTTGTCCGTTGTTAGTATATAATGGTACACTATTTCTGTGTGCATTAAACTTATTATCTGCCACTCAGCTAAGAGTCACTTATTAATTCCAGTAGCTGTTTAACAGACTTTTGAAATTTTTTCTATATAATTCTTCTCTGCAACAGGAAATGCACAATTAAATACTTTAGACTTGTGATTTTAATTCAATTTCGGTTCATTATGTTTATAACTCTATTAATTTTTAAGAATACCTGCATCAGACCAGTGAGTTAAGAAAAAAATGGAACGCACTGCATTCATAAAAGAAGCTTTAACTGTTTAGAGAAAATTAATTAGCATTTTGTAAATGCAATCAAACATATTCAAAAGTTCCTTGAAAATGATGGTTAAATTTTACATAACTTATACATGGAAAAATCAGTAATGTGAACCGAAAGCTTAAACAGATGTTCTATGGACTCCCTAATTAAAGCACTGAATAACAAGGTTTGAAAATCACGCAGACTTTGAAGCAGCCCTCCTAGGAAACACCAGGCTCACAGGCACCCACTATGTGCAGTGCCCATATACTGACCATTCTGAAAACCTGCGACAGACTTTTAAAAGCTGAAATAAGCCAATGTCCTTAAAATAACTGGCGGTCGAGAAATCAATTTAGTGGGTCAGATAGCCAGTTTCCTTTCCGCAGAGAAACAGAAAACGAGCATGACACCTAAATACTAGTTCATAAAACTGATTTTTGCTTCACACCTCCACATACGCACACGAACCTTGCACGCATGTGTGCCCTTACACGTGTGCAAGGACTGTGTGCTTGGGTGGAGACACATTTGCAGTCTGAAGAACACAAGGACGAGAGATAATACGGAGGCTGGGGACTTCCCGGCCTGGAGTCGGCCCCTACACCACCAGGTGGTCTCCCTTCTCCCCCAGCAGAAGGCAACCCCCACGAGACAGACGCTCTCCAGGACCGCGCCTACACGAGCCGACTTTCCTCAGAAGTAACTCTCATCTCTGTCCTCAGCGGACACAGGGGAAGCTCATCCACAGCGACGCTCTGCAGTTGCAGCAGGAAAGCAATTCGGTGAGTGAAGGCGAGAAACAGCTGAGCAGCCACCGTCCGTCAAACAGCCTGGCTGCCGCTGGGCTGTCAGTGCCTGCACCTTACCTGCCCGGGAACGTCTGCACCCAGCACCACACACAGCCTGGCGGCCTCTCGCGTGCTGGCACAGATGCCCTCTCCGAACCATTTCCGCTTCTGCCCACCGTTCCACCTCCAGCACCCCTGTGCTCAGACCCCAGGAAACCCTCGGGGTGGCCTGTGGCCACCTCACCCGATCTTCAGCTCCCTGCCAACTCAATTCTGGACAGCGGGACCAAGTCTCAGCCGCTCCTGTTTCTGTCTGGGAGGTCCCACCCACTCGGCACTCAGGGACGGCTCCTGACAGTGCTCAGAGGACCAGGCAGTGTCAGGGATCAAACCGGGGTCGCCCACGTGCAAAGAGTGAGCAAGAGCAACGAGAGTCACCTCCCTGCTGCGTCGTGGCCGCCCAGAAGCCTTCGCTGCCGCCTTCCAGGGCAGAAGCAGATTCTCAGCCGAGCAACAGCACAACCGGGCGGCCCCTCCGGGCTACCAGGAGAGCAGCTGACCCGCACGACTTCCCAGTCACTTCACGCTCCCCAGTTTCAGCCAGGCCTCGCAACCTCTCGCTCGCAGTTAGGAAAAGTAAAGCCCCTCGGTGTCTAAGGTCTTCCCTGCGCGAATCTGCAAACTCCAAACGCCGATGATGTTCGCTCCCGAATTCCGACTCTGTGTCTAAGCCCAGGATTTCATTTAAGACTTGTCACTTGTCACTGTCCCGTTGTTCAGAGATTTGCTCGAGTGGGCGCCAGTAACGTCTCCATTCGTTGGGAATGATGTCCATTATTGTTACTGTTTTTGGCATATCGAATACACCATGGGTAGCTTGCCAGGCTCTGCCGTGGTTCTGGGGTTCATCCCAGGGGCCCAGTCTTTTTTTTTTTTTCTTTTTTTTTTTTTTTTTTGCTTTTTTGGGGTCACACCTGGCAATGCTCAGGGGTTTCTCCTGGCTCTGCACTCAGGAATTATTCCTGGCGGTGCCGGGGATCAAACCCAGGCCGGCTCCGCCCTCTTTTTCTGTCAGACCATCCACCATCCAGGGCCCATGGGGCAGAGCCCCTGGGTGTAGACAAGCCTGACTCCTATCTGCCACCTGCCGATGCAGCTGCAACACCGCGAGGGGCAGGGGCCATTCTGAGACTTAAGCAGGAGCTTTCGACTCCTGCAGTCCAGGCTGCCCGTTAGATCTGCTCAGCACCACCCACCACACCTGCTTCCTGCTCCTCGGAAAACAAAGGCTTTCCGGCTTCTTCCTCCTGCCTTCCCTTATTATAGTTTTGGGGGGTGGGGATGTGGAGGAAGCATACCTGGCTCTGCTCAGGGATGACTCCCGACTCTGTGGTGCTCAGGGATGACCCCGACTCTGTGGTGCTCAGGGATCACTCCCGACTCTGTGGTGCTCATGGATCACTCCCGACTCTGTGGTGCTCAGGGATGACTCCCGACTCTGGTGCTCAGGGATCACTCCCGACTCTGTGGTGCTCAGGGACCATACGAGGTGCCAGAGATTGAAGCTGGGTCGGCCATGCCCAGGCAAGCACCCTCCCTGCGGTACTATCTCCCGGCCATGCTGAGGCTTTCGTGGGCCCCGTCCCTCTTGCCACCTCTTACTCTTACGCCGGCTACTGGGGTTGGCTCAGGCGGAGTTAGCGAGGGCTCCGGATTCTGCCCTTCGCCAACGGAGGGTTCCCCCCCATCTCAGCTCTCCTCCTTCCAGGCTTTTCCCCCTCCCCCATCCCAGCAGTGCTCAGGGCGCCTGGCGAGGGACAGTCTGGGGCAGCCTCGGTCCTCTCTCCCCAGCCCCTCCTCCCAGACCCAGCCGTCCACCTCCTCTGCTTGGCCACCCCGTGGCAGCAGTCCCGCCATGTCCCCATTTCCCGGCTAAAGCCCGACGGCCTCAGTTCCCGTGGAAGCCTCCGGACTCTCAGGCTCTCTTTCCCCCTCACCGCCCTGTCCGGGACTTCTGCTCAGACCGAACGCCCTCTCCGACTCGGGCCTAACCAACCTCGCTCCTCTGCCACATGTGGAACAGAAATGACAGATCTGCTGATGTCACTCCCTGCGGGCTTTGGAAAAGCCTTTCATGGCCTTCCAGTGCTTTCAGGAAAGCCTCCTCACCCCCGATGGGGGCTCAAAGCCCCTGCTAACCAGCTGCATCTGCTGCTCCCAGCTCCCGGGCCTCCTGCCTCTCTGCCCCCAGGCCTCTGACATTCCTTCTACATTAATCCTAACTTGGATCTCGGGATGCCAGCAGCTTCCCAGCCTCCACACCCCACCCGAGACTGGGGTGAGGGCGCCCAGCCCAAGGGGGCCGAGTGCATTTCCTCTTTGCTCCGTAGGTGTGCGTTGGGCTGGGAGCGCACAGCACCCATGCATTCTTCGGATTTACACTCCCAATTCCTGGGTGGCTCCTCTAACTACCCCCAAGCTTTTTCGAGAGTTCACAAGCTCTCGTAAGTAGTGAGAGATACCAGAGTGGAGAAGGCACTTGCCTTGCACGCGCCAACCCAGGGCGTGGTCCCCCAGCACCCCAAATGGTGCCTTGAGCCCCACCAGGAGTGATCCCTGAGCACAGCCAGGTGTGGGCTGTCACCGCTGACCCACCCATAAAGACTTCTTTAGCGGGTTTGGTCCTTGCTCCCTCTGCCCTATGCCAGTGGTGTGGTGGCACACACGAGACAGGCCTCCCGGTACTGTGGGCATCAGTGGGGCCTCGGGTCCAGGGGCTCAAGGAGAACAGCAGCCAGGGCTGGTCTCTGATCTGTCTGTGGGGCTGTAGGCGCCTGCTCTGAGCCCGCCCGTGTGGACATGTGGAAGAGGGAAACAGCCCTTCGGGGCTGTGAGGGACAGTGGGGGTGGAGCCTCCTCAGAGAGACGGAACCCGGTCCCCGATGTTCACCACGAGTCCCTCCCTCCTCAGTGCACCCCTGGCCCACTGCTCCTCCCCCAAACCTTTCCCAAATACGTAACTAGAAGGTAAGTCCAGGTTTTTAGGATCTGATTTTGAAGGGTGCAGGTGAAGACAGAGGAAGCGTTAGCATCAGAAGCGATCAGAACTTCGCTCTTCTTTCCATTGGGGTGTGGGAGGACCAGGAAGATAGGGGTCACTGCCATCCATGCCTGCCGCGAGGGGCCAGCGGTCTCAATGCTGGGCCTGGCCATTTTCTAACGCTCGAGCCTAGCGGTGCTGGGACCCACCAGGGGCTACCCCGGCCATGCCTGGAGATTCACTCATCTGCTTATTTTGAGAAGGTGCCTTTAATTCTTTCCCTCCTGTCAACACGGCCTCCCTATTTTCAGACATATTTCATTACCAGAGAACATTCCACAGAAGCATCAACAAGCCGAGTGCCCTAAGTGACATCCATTTCCAACCAACGGGGAGCAAGGAAAATACATTTTCTGTCAGGCAGCCGTCCTGCTAGCCCCCCATAAAGGAACACTCATGAAATAAACAGTCCTTGGCCCAGTCATAGCTCGCTATCTTTCGGCGAAGAGACCGAGTATTAACAGCCCCCAAAGACCATCCAAACAGCTCCAGGAGACCCTGCAGACAGCGGCCGAGACCCCCATGGCTGTGCTGCTGCTGGGTGTGACTGAGTCTCTGTGTCTAAGAACTTTCCTCCGCAGATGGGAGAGATTGTCCAGAATCTGTTTTTTTGGTTTTTATTTTTTGCTTTTAGGATCATATCCGGCGATGCTCAGGGGGTAACTCCTGGCTCTGCACTCAGGAATTATTCCTGGCGGTGCTGGGGGACCATATGGGATGCCGGGGAATGAACCCAGGCCTGGCTGTGTGCAAGGCAAACACCCTCCCGCTGTGCTAGTGCTCTAACCCCAGACCGCTCAGAATCTAACAAATGGCGCAGGCTCGAAACAGCATCAGACTCTTTAACCTTTTCCCTATGTTTCACCCTCATGAGCTCACTATGCTGGCGGGGCCTGGATGGTCCTTTGCAACGAAGATCAAGTTGCAGGTACCATACTGGGCTCTATGGGTGCGTACTCGTGACATTCACCGTGATATTATATCCACTGGTATCGACTGACATGACAGTTGATGTCGGATCAGAACATGCAATGAAGCATGGCCCCTCTCAGAACAGGGGCGGTGTCCGGGAAAGAAACGAGGAGCTCTGTGACGGGACTTTTCCGTGGAGGGGGAGAAGAGATTCCCTGGCAGCCCCTTTCCTCTCAATGGGGGAGTGACCAGAGCTTCACTTCATGGGGGAAGGGACCATGGTTAAACCAGATTAACCACAGATTAAATCTGGCCACAGATTAAACCGAAAGCTCTCCCTGATCATTCACCAGGCAGGCAAATGTTCCCCACCTTGAGCTTAGTTGAGAGTTGATGACAAGTTTGATGATATTACAGGATACACCAATTTTTGCCCTTTGTTCACTTTAATTTTGCCATCCATTATCAAAGGTGACTGAATTTATTAAGACTAAGCAAAAAAAAAAAAATCAAAGATTCTCTACACCTATGCCAGTTCCGTGTAAAACGAAAACGGAACAAATCTAAATTTCTGGGGTGTTTATTCGGTTTTGGGTCGTACCCAGCAGTGCTCAGGGCCTACTGCTGGCTCTGCCCTCAGGAAACACTCCTGGTGGACTTGAGGGAGCCCATGGGATGCCAAGAATCAACCCTGGGTCAGCCGTGCAAGGCAAATGCCCTAACGGCTGTACTATCACTCCAGGTCCAGAGAATCTAAATTAGCTAAGAACAGGTTCCGTTGGAGGGTGGGAGGGATGTGGTTCAAGTGGTAGAGTCCCACAACAATTAAAAAAAAAAAATCACAAACTACTCGGACCCGTGGAGAACACCCACGCTCCCGAATTTCAATGCTTGTGGGACAGTCAGACGTTTTGCCTTTCATTCTGGTAAAATATCCTCCCAAGGGAACTCTGGGCCATGTTCTAAAGCACCTCAATGAGTCTTTACAGAGCAGCAACGGAAGATGCCACATGCAAGAAGCCGATCTGCAGACATGTCCTGACGCATCTGAATATTCCTGAGGGCGCTGGAACGGAGCCGACCTGATTACTCAATTAACTGGAAGCCCGGGAGACAGTAAGAAGAGCCTGTCTTCAGATTCCCTACATTCCTGAGAGAAGGCACCAGGAGAAACAGCCTTACGCCCTCTCTTTTTTTTTTTTTTTTTTTTTTTGGGTCACACCCGGCAAGCTCAGGGTTTCTCCTGGCTCTGCACTCAGGAATAACTCCTGGCGGGCTCAGGGGACCATATGGGACCGCCGGAGATCAACCCAGGCGGCAGAGCCGGCTGTGTGCAAGGCAAGCGCCCCACCGCTGGGCCATCCTCCGGCCCTTTATTGCGTCTCTTTTTCAAACTTGTTAACGCTCATCTCGGGGCGGATTTATAGGGCTCTTATCTTTGCACGCAGCTGACCGGGTTCCATCCCCCAGCATCCCATATCCTAACTTCTCAGGGGTAATTCCTGAGCATCCTGAGCACAGAGCTAGGAGTAAACCCTGAGCTCAGCTGAGTGCAACCCACAAAAAAAAAAAAAAAAAAGAAAAGGAAAAGAAGAAGCCCTTTAAACTCTGTTGGCCAAAGTTGTAACCATTTTCAATCACCGGCTCCCGCATCTGCCCTACTGAGCAGCACAGTTAATAGCAATTACATGTCTGAAACAGAACTTGAAGGACTCAATGGGGTGCCACAGACAGCTGCTGACACTCCGCTTTGCTAACCCTCAGCAAGGCCCTGCAGGAAATGCAAGTGTGAAGCGTGAGGCTCCGTGGAGCGTGAGGCTCCGCACAGATACAGTAGGAGAGAATCGGTCATTTGTTGGTTCTGCTCTCAGCGTCCTGTTGCGGCCACGGGAAGCGGGGCTGGAGTTCTCTCACTGGAAGCCATAGGAGCACCTCACCCCACTCGGCTAAGAACAAGCACCTCATAAAGCGAAACCAAGCAGGAAAAGATCACAAGATACAAAAATACTTCATATCTAAAAGTAAAAATATTAAGTGGACAGGAAATAAATTTAAAATCTGGCGACAGGGGCCACTGAGAGAGCAGGAATGCTACGGCACTTGCCTTGCACACGGCTGGTCCTGGTTTAATCCCCTGCACCCCAGATTGTTCCCCCAAGTCCCACCGGGATCACTCTCAAAAGCACAGAGCCAGAAACGCTGAGCACTGCAAGGTGTGGCCCAAACCCCCTCCCAGAAAGAAGAAAAAAATCTGGAGATGGACTTTCGACCTTTTCCAGAACCAGGTGACCTCCAGAGCCGAACCACCAGCCAAATTTCCACAGATATTTTCTTTTCTTTCTTTTCTTTTCTTTTTTTTTCTTTTTGCTTTTTGGGGTCACACCCGGCAATGCTCAGGGATTACTCCTGGCTCTGCACTCAGGAATTACTCCTGGCGGTGCTCAGGGGACCATATGGGAAGCTGGGGGAATCGAACCCAGGTCAGTCATGTGCGAGGCAAATGCCCTCCAAGCTGTGCTATTGCTCCGGCCCCATATTTTCTCACTTTAATCCCAGTTTCCTCTTCGGGAGCAGGTCCAGCAGCCCCTCCCTCATGGCACCGACCAGGCCCACCCATGGTGGACTCCCTTGACCGTGCTCCTCCTCCTGCTGCCCAGCGAGGCACCCCAGCCACTTCGCTCATGCCCCATCACCACGGCCCCTCTGCAGAGCCCTCGGGAGTGCCGGACACTCGCTCCGTCCCTGGGGATGGCTTCCCAGGGCTGCACTGCGGGACCATCGCCCCAGCATTCGGAAGGTGACCCGAGGCGTGGAGAAGCCAGACGGAGACGGGCGGCAGGACCTTCCTGAACACGGCCTTTCTCACAGACGGGCCTCCTCCCTCTGAGGCTGCAGGTGACAGAGGGGACCCTCGCAGCCAGCACAGGGGCTCAGAACCTGCACCGCCCTTAGAGCTACAGCGAGCCACCAAGGCCCTGACCTGCCACAGCAGAGCCACGGAGCCAAGATCAAGTGTCGCTGCTTTTCTAGCAAATTTAAATCCAGCCTCTGAATCACCCGACACAGCCACGGCGGGGACACGCTCGGAAAGCCGGCGCACAGCGGCACTACCAGGGGAAACCAACGAAGAGGCTCCAACTCACTCCTCTGGGAGACTGACAATAAGCTCTGCTACAAACTACAGGGCAACATTTGAGTTAAAAGTACTTTTTTTTTTTTTTTGCTTTTTTTTGGGCCACACCGGCGTGCTCAGGGGTTACTCCTGGCTCTGCACTCAGGAATTACTCCTGGTGGTGCTCGGGGGACCATATGGGATGCTGGGAATTGAACCCAGGGCCGGCATGGGCCGGCAGGCGTGCAAGGCAAGCGCCCTACCCGCTGGGCTATCGCTCCGGCCCTAAAAGTACTTTTAAAATCTGATTAAAAACAAGTATTAGCTGCAACTTCTACAACGGCTGGTATTTGCGAAGTCCAGCGCTGAAACATTCCATAAGGTCTGGAGGATAGTGAGGTAACAGGGTTTTTGTTGTTTTAAATAAACCCAGCATGGAAACGTTTCGGTAAACAGGGCACTTGACTGCTCAACGGGCAACCGCAGCTTT
Source organism: Cryptotis parvus (assembly GCA_021461705.1). Lineage (NCBI taxonomy): Eukaryota > Metazoa > Chordata > Mammalia > Eulipotyphla > Soricidae > Cryptotis > Cryptotis parvus. Next base: position 55,307 of record JAJIBD010008305.1, read on the forward strand.
TACCCCACCAGAATCACAAAGGATCAAGAAAAAAAAACAACAGAAGAGTGATTCCTGTTGTTTTTATGATTTTTAAAAACCGACAGATAGAGATACATGGAAAAATAAAGAGAAAAAGGAGAACATAAAATCTCAGCAGCGGGGCGGGCGAGTACACGGCCAACCTGGGCTCTACCCCCGACATCGCATTGTGGGATGAGCCCACCAGGAGCCATTCCTGAGTGCAGAGTGAGGAGTAACTCCTGAGTAAGCACCATCAGGTGTGGGCCAAAAAAAAACCCCCAAATCACCAATAATTACTGCCTGAGGAAAAGACCGTGTGTTATTCTAATCTTCTTAGTACTGGTTTATGCATATGGACAAATTTTCTACTCATGTTTGCAACAAATGTTTTTGAGCAGTTTAAGTGAGGGTCCGGGGAAAGTGGCTCGGTGGCAGAGCCCGACTTGCTGCAGAAGGCCGGGGGTCCTGGACCACCGTCTCCCCGCCCCGAGGGGCCTCAGGGCAAGGCCGCAATAGTGATGGGGCCAGGGAAATCACCAGACCTGTGAACTGCTCTCTTTGGAGCAGTCCGGAAATAGGTCCAACAAAGGCCTATCTCTGAACAGAAGGCATCTTTGGCCTGCCCAGGTCTGCTGTGTGCAGGCCCCATTGCTCCACCAACTTCTCAGCTGGGCAAACAATCATCGCGCACCTGGCAGAATGGTGGAGCCTGGGGTGAGGCCAAGGGTCAGCTGGATTTTCAGAGGCTTACAGCAATTCAGGATAGGGAAATGTGGCTTTTCTTACAAGGGGCCACAAATGCTCCTGGAGGCCCCCCGGCTCTTACAGACCCTGGGCTGAACAGCTGCGCCTTCCGCAGAGCTAAGTAGCCATGGGCCAGCTGGAAGGAGAAGCAAGACAGGAGGACAGCATCCAGCAGACCCTGCCCCACCCAAGGCAGGAGGACAGCACCACGCAGACCCCACCCCATCCAAGCCGGGTGCTTTCTCGGAGTCAGTGAGGGGCGCACAGGCGCAAAGGCGGCCCTAAAGAAAACAGCTCCTCAGGCTGAGTGCAGAGCCAGGAGTAACCCCTGAGCACTGCCGGGTGTGACCTCCCTCCACCTCCCCGCTAAAGAAGAGAGAAGCCAAGAAAGCCTTGTCTGAAAGCCCAACTGCTGCCCCTGGCCAAGCAGGTCAAGCTTCTGGGAGAATTTAGGGCCAGAGGTTCACGAACAGGAGGGGAGGCGTCCACATTATCTGCAGACTGTGAGAGGCGGCGTCAGCAGGTGCGCGCCGCCCTCCCTCTAACACACAGGCCCCGCGGCCGACAGGGCTGCAGTGAGTCCCTGCGGCGCTCGGCTCCGACCCACCTGCGGCCGGGTCCTGGTTGAAGCGGCAGTACTTGGATTTGTCCAGCGAAGGCAGGCACTGCTCAATGGGGACCCAGGCGTGCGTCTCAGGACACAGCAAATCTGAAGGTCTGTACTGGCTCTGGAGTGGAGACAAAAGCAGGGGCGTTACCGACATAGGCTGCAGGCAAGGCTTCAGTCACACACTTGAACATACTCAGCTGGGAGCAGCTTTGCAGCGAACACCAAGCGACACACAGCCACTGCGCCCCCCCCTCACCACACACAGAGCCAGGGGCTCTCTGAGCGGCCCACTGCCATGGGGTCAGCTTCAGAGATTTGAGCTGCTGCTTTCTTTTTGGGAAGGAAAAGAACCGACACATGACTCTTGCTGACTTGACGGTGAAGAATAGCTAGTTTCAAAAGCAAGTTGTCTTTTATAACTAACTTTCCCGCTTGGGGGCCTCCACATGACGGAGCTCCAGGGGCCACACAGAGACCTGCGCCCGGGGCTCCTTCCCGAAATGCCCTCAGCCCCTGAGCTCTCCTCCGGCCCTCAAGCCGCTTCTAAATACTAATGATCAGCAATGCCTCACCTCCGAGATCACTGTGACTTAGGATATAAACGAACTTAATTTCCAATACTGCGTTTCGCCAATCTTTTGCTTAAACTTGTACACTCAGTTGGTGATAATCACTCAACTCAAGTGTACCTGGAAAAAAAAGTCCCATGAACATAACTCCGGGAGGAAGCTAAACTAATGACAGTAAAGAAGGGTAAAGAATATCACGGAAGCGGCAAGGAAACCCCTCAGCTTACAAGCCTCAAAATCTCTTCCAGAAGTTGAGGTGCTTTGCACATATTTGCTGCTGAGCACCATCTATGATCACCTGAGCACTGCAGGGAGTGATCCCTGAGCACAGAACCAGGAGTAAGCCCGGGGCACAGTAGAGCCAGATATGGCCCAACCCCACCCCGAGAGAAATGATTTCTAAACCAATTCTCGGTTCTAACTCACAGGAGATGCTGCAAGATCGTCACCTGCCCTGGAATAGCTCAGTTCTGTGAAACAGTGAAAACCTTCACAAATACCAGTTTCTAAAAGTTCCAATGATCTCTTCTTAATTTTAAAATTCAAAAGAGCTGAAAATCCAGTAGTGTTTTTCAACACAAAACAAAAAAGTGTTGGATGATAGGCCTAGCTAGCCTGGGAGCTTTGTTGTTTAATCCACTCAGTTTAATCTATTTACATATCCTGAGTAGAGCCCAAGCAGATGCCCTTGGGCTCTACTAGCATGAGACAGGACATATGGAGATGTTACTGGTGCCTGTTCAAGCAAATCGATGATGAACGGGAAGACAGTGATACAAGTGATACATGTAAAACTTAAGCAAAAGGTTTTTTGTTTTTTTTTTTTTGTTTGTTTTTGCTTTTTTGGGTCACACCGGCGATGCTCAGGGGTCACTCCTGGCTCTGCACTCAGGGAATCACTCCTGGCGGTGCTCGGGGACCATATGGGATGCCGGGGATCGAACCCGGGCCAGCACAGGCCGGCCGCGTGCAAGGCAAGCGCCCTACCCGCTGGGCTATCGCCCGCCCCCAAGCAAAGGTTTTTTTTTTTTTTTTTTGCTTTTTTTGGGTCACACCCAAGTGACGCTCAGGGGTTATTCCGGTGCTCAGGGGACCATATGGGATGCTAAGGATGAGGATTGGACCTGTGTTGGCCATGTGCAAGGCAAATGCCCTCCCCACAGTACTACTGCTTGGCCCCTTTTAAGCAAAGGGTTCATGCTAATGAGGTCTCTCTTCTGTGTAAGCACTGGTGGAGGGTGTGGCAGTTACAAGAGTCATTTTGACCCTGAATCAGTAACTTCTGAAACATCACTATAATCTCTACTACGATTTCAATGTTATCTAGATTGGCACAGCTCCTCTTTATACCCACTGGTCCCAGCGTGGGACAGTTAGAATTTACCAGGAGACCAGCACCCTGGCTACATTGAGACTATCGTTTAAGGTTAGGGAAGGTTCATGCTAGTTTGCCCTCAAGCAGGCGAACATGACCCTTTCAGTATACAGAGGTCAAGACACTCAGAATCACCGTGGCACAGAACAGAAAATAGACCTTGTGGGTATCACTTCACTTGTATCTACTGTCTTCCTGTTGTTCATCAATTTGCTCAAGCGGGCACCAGTAACATCTCCATACATTCTGTCACGTGCTAGTGTAGCCCAAGAGCATCTGCTCGCTCCAGGAACACGAAGAATCTCAAACCATTCCTTCAGGTCATGGGAATGAGGTCTGTAATTGTTACTGGTTTTTGTCATACCAAATACGACACGGGTAGCTTGCCAGGCTCTGCTGTGCGGGTAGTATACTCTGGGTAGTAGGCTCTCAGTTTATGTATTTAATGATGAACTGCACAGCCATGCACAACAGGGAGAAACCAGCTTTTTCTCTTGGGAGTTCTGATGAACTGTGGAGTCCAGATGTTGGAAATGGCAGCCCCTCATGTGTGGGGGGTTCCTCTGGCTTTTTGCAAGGCTCTATTGGGGTGGTGGGCCAGGGCTAGAATCCATCTTCCCTCCGAGCGCCTCATGATCAGCTGAGCACAGGGAGAGCCAATAGCAGCTCTGTCCCATGTATTGTATTTCTCCCCATGAATATACATCCACGGAGATGTATTTCTTTCTACCAGCTCTCTCACTCTCTCCAGTGTTTTTGACATAGAGATAATCTCAGAGAAAGGGATTTGTCCCAAGCATAACCAATTATTTAGACTTGAAACAAGGTCTACACCTAGAAGCTAATTAATTGATCTTTGTTGCAGGACCCTCCAGGAAGATTAGGATTACTTCTGGATATATAGGGGACTGACTTGAGGACCCACTTTGGTGGGAGATTTGGGCCCCTCATGCATGGTCTATGTTCTGACCAAGAGCTAAAGGTCTGGGGAATCCCATTATTTTGGATTGTTGCTGTGGAGCTTGGTTTAGTAAAAGCCTTTTAGAACTGCGCTGGACTCCTGAGTTTTCATCCACTCCCCGCTGGCTTCGGAAGAAGGGAGCTCATTTCCTGATATCGTTGGGGACCCCAGGGCTCCCTGACAAGAAAGGGGCTGGAGCGATGGCCCAGTGGGTAGGGTGCTTGCCTGGCACACAGCCAACCCGTGTTCCATCTCCGGGGATCCCAAAAGGTCCCCAATCCCGTCAGGAGTGATTCCTGAGTGTAGGGCCAGGAGTTAAGGCCTGAGCACTGCTGGGTGTGCCCAAAAGCACAAAAAACAAACACTAAAAAAGAAACCTTTGCCAGCCATGTTATAATTCCTCATTTTCATTTTCTTTCTATTCTACTTTATCTGTCTATAACATAATGCTCTACCCCAACCAAAACTGCTTTTATGAACAGCAAAAGGACATACTCTGCAAACCATTATCTAGTGGAAAAGAATCCTACTGCTTCAGTGCCACCCCTGCTGCCGCCCCAGACCCGCCACCGTGCGACCACATTCCACCAGCAGGGAAGGCACTACAGCGCCCCTAGGAACCATCGCATAGACACGAAACAGCCACCAAGTCCTCCAGCACTCCAAGGAAGCTGAAGATCTGAGGTGAGTATACATAAATGTGGGAGGAGAGGGGCCAGAGTGATACTACAGCAGTTAGGGAGTTTGCCTTGCACGCCGCCAGCCCAGGTTCGATCCGGCATCCCAGAGGGTCCCCAGAGCACCGCCGGGAATACCACTGGCGTAGTGGGATGAGACTGAAAAAGAAAACAAAATGTGGGTGAGCAGATTAACGGCTGCTCGGTTTGCGAGAGACTCAGGGGACGAAGTTTTACTGCAGATTTCAGACTGACTGGATTAAGGCAGGGAGCGCAAAAAGGGAACAAGAACCATCTAAAGGATCTGCAACTACGGGAAGAGACAGAAACAGGCTCAGGTAAGCTGAGGGACAGGAAGTGTCAGGTCGGGTCTGGCAGGGTCAGGAAGAAGGGAAGGGCCCTCGACTGCCTTGCTCTTGGCGCCTGTCGGCACAGGTCAGCGCAGAGTCACATCAGCATTGGTGAGAAATCACTTAGGCGCACACTGACTAGTCCTGTGGAAGTGTGAGAGGCTGACACAATGCTGAGGTCCAGCTTATCCACAGCGGGCACTGCCTCCTTTAATTCAGCAAGTTCCTGGGTGGGTGCGGCTGCTGTCCACTCTGCTTCGCTAGCCAGCAAGTCTAGACCACGATCTAGAGCAGTGCTGCTGAACCTCCCTCCTGCTCGGGCACAGACCACTTTGAAGATCTGAAAGGTTTGGAAAGGCAACACAGAATTGCGTTGGGGTCCTAATAACCCCAGGGTGGGGTGGGAGGCGCACTTTCTTGATCTTGGTGTAAAAAGAGTTCTTAGTACTTAAAAAAGCATTAACCACAAATGATGAACAGGGTTTTATCAAAATTCGCTCTGGATGGGGGGAGCTAAGCCAAGGAGCTGCTCTCTGCGCGTCCTGGGCGGCCCTCCAGGAGCCGCACCCAAGCAGCCAGGGAGAGCCCCGAGCACCACCAGACATAACCAAAAACTATTTAAAAGGAGTCGTCCTTATCGTTCTCCTTCATTAAGAAAATGTCCAGACGCCATCTTTAAGCTCTTATTAAGAAAACAAGCAAACCGGAGACTGGAGAGTCCGCACAGAGGTTAAGGTGGGCGCTTGCATGCAGCTGGCCGGGCCGATCCCTGGCTCTGCCTATGTGCCCTGAGCACCACCAGAAGTGACCCCTGAGCAACGCTGGGTGTGTCCCTCCCCCTAAAGAAATTCGGCAAAGACTAGGAGATAATATTAACAACAAGGGCCAGGGAGACAGGGACGGGGTTGAGGTGCCAACATGTATCACAGTGGGTGATCCCTATTCAGGCCCAGCACCAGCCCATGGTCCCCTGAACACTGCCAGGACCAACCCAAGCAGAGCTGGGTGCATTAACAAGAGATCTGCATCTAAAACACAGAAAATTTAACAGAGTAATAAACATGGGGGGGAAAGACAAAAAAACCCACAATTTTGGGGCCGGAGCAATAGCCCAGCGGGTAGGGTGTTTGCCTTGCGCGTGGCCGACCTGTGCCGGCCTGGGTTCGATCCCGGCATCCTATATGGTTCCCGAGCACCACCAGGAGTGATTCCTGAGTGCAGAGCCAGGAGTAGCCCCTGAGCATCGCTCAGTATAACCCTAAAAAAGCACAAAAAAAAAAAAAAAATTTTAAAGGCATAAAATTTAAATATTTCACTGATAATACAGGGAATGCCAATGAGCATATGAAAAGGTATCTAACACCAGAAATGTGAGTAAAGGGCCAAAGCAGCAGTACAGTGGCCAGGGCATTTGCCCCTGCACCACCGGCTGACCCAGGTTTGCTCCCCGGGACCCAACATGGTCCCTGAGCATCGCCAGGATGACCTCTGAGCAGTCAGGAGTAAGCCCTGAGCACCGCCAGGTGAGCTCAGAAACAGAAGGCGACAAGGCCTCACCGGAGGGCCCCAAGCTGAGCACCGCCAGGTGAGCTCAGAAACAGAAGACGAACAAGGCCTCACCAGAGGGCCCCAAGATTAAGTGAGCCATTGCCCCCTTTTCAGAAAAAAAAAAAAGTGGTTTCTTTTTTTAAAAATCACTCAGTATCTCCTGGAAATCAGCCTTTCTTGCTGTTATGCTGGGCCATACCTGCTGGTACCAGCCGAATGACCCCCCAAGTTCTGTCTCTCCGGGCCCCACGGAAACTCTTCTGCCAAGGAACACGGTGACCTGCACCCACTGCCCCCTCCCCGCCACCCTTCCCCCATCGTTCCCCAGTTCCCAAGGGGTGATCCGAGGGTGATGGCGTCAATTAGGAAGTTCTGCTCTTGAGAATTCCCAACTGACAGGTGCAAACCAGGGCGCACACGGCAAGCAGACTTTAGACTGCTGTGACTGCAGATGCCCTTGGGCTACGCTTGCTTGCGCGATGTTACTGGTGCCCGCTCGAGCAAATCAATGAACAACGGCAAGACAGTGATACAGTGATACAGTGAATGCACACAATTGTCTGAGGCTCTGACATCCTCACAGACTGCTTCCAAGGCGATACTTTTCCCATCAAAGTGGGTCAGATAATGTATTTCTGTTTAAATATTTGGTTTAATTGGGAGGAAGAGTCATTAAGTGTACATATTCCAACTTCTGCTCATCATCTGAAATTAAATTTTGGGAGTAGGTTAAAAATATGCCTGTTCTCCGAAGGCAATTATTTCAGTTCTTTGAAACTTCTCTGGAGCCTCCGTGGACGTTAAGCTCTCCAAATCTGGCTGGTGGGGAGCCCAGGCGCTAAGGGCCGGAGCGCCACTCGCGGGGGCTGAATGCTCTCCTGTCTTTCAGCTGGGCAAGAAAATGAGAAATGTCTGTTTTAAGAATGCAATTACTTAAGGATTTGGGCATACTTTCCCGAGGTCAGAAGAAAAAATATTTAATCAACCTCTAAGTACATTCATTCTTAAGGAACAATGAGGTGAGAGCAGATTAATCCTTTCCTAGGGCCTGACTTAGCTAAGGGGAGAAATCTCAGTGGACATGGCTTTCTCAACGCCTCCAGCACCCGAAGCTGCCTCCGTCTGACCAGGCTCATCTCACGATTCCTCAGAGCTTTCTTCAATCTGATCTACATTTATTTACACACAATGCCCCTGTGTGATCTTCAGTAACCAGCACATCGGCCCAGGACAAAGGTTACAACTGTCCCTGAAAAAAGCCAGCGATGGGATGCTCAGGCAAACGTCCTCCCGCTATCGCGATCACCCCAGTGCAGCGGCCGGCTGTCTGTCATGAGTGGACATTTGGAGAGGGACAGCCATCTCCCTTGCTCGCCCAGCGCTGCTCGCCTCCACTCCAGTCACTGCTGACGTTTTACAAACCATACTCAAACAAAGAAAAAAAAGAAGAGGGCTTTTCAGACACGAGAGGTTTAGTTGTTTCCAAAGACACGAGAGGTTTAGTTGTTTCCAAAGCGGGCTGCCCTTGGGAGACGGATTCTGCTCGGAGTGTGGCTGTCACACTGATGGCTTACATCACTGTATCACTGTCTTCCCGTTCATCGTCGATTTGCTCGAGCGGGCACCAGTAACATCTCCATATGTCCTGTCTCATGATAGTAGAGCCCAAGGGCACCTGCTTGTTCCAGGAACATAAAGAGCCTCAAACCATTCCATCAGGTCATGGGAATGAGGTCTATAATTGTTACTGGTATCTGGCATATCAAATACGACACAGGTAGCTTGCCAGGCTCTGCCGTGGGGTAGCATACTCTTGTAGTCATCTAAAAATCCAGCATTTATTGATGAACCAAGTAGCTGTAAGGGCTACGCAAGCTGGGCTGTGATAGGCTGGTCTGCTGGGTGGAGTTCTGACGAGGGAAGTCCGGATGTGGAAAATGGAGGTCCTCATGGAGTAGGGGGGTCGTCTGGCTTGTTGTGAGGCTCTGCTGGGGTGGCGGGCCAGGGCTAGAACCTGCCATCCCTCCCGGGTGCCTCATGAGCGAGCAGCTGGGCACAGTGAGAGCCAGTAGCAGCTCTGGGGTCATAGCCAGTAGCCGAGCGCACGGGGTCGGCGGCGCGCCGCGCTATCCCCCCCTCCCAGCGCTCCCACCCCCAGGGGGGGCCCCCGCCAGGGGTCTGTGCCCACAGGCGCGCCAGTGGGGTGGGCTGCCCCTCCCACGGCGCAACCGCCACACCGCCACCGTTTCGGGGCAAAGCGATGACTTACATAGAGGAAATAAAACATCACTATGTCGTAGACTATTAAGTAAACACACTGCCCACTGCCCCCATAAACAAAGAGGAAAGATTTTAAATACAGTCCTAAGAGCTCAATCATCTTTACTAGGTAAGTCACAGACTGAACGCCTATGAAATGCCAAAGTTAATGTTTTTTGAATGGCAGCTCACGCAACATGGTTACAACGTAGTGTTAAGGGGCGGAACAATAGCACATGGTGGGGGGGGGTATTCCCAGAATCCCTTATGGTTCCCCAAGCACCGCCAGGAGTAATTCCTGAGCGCAGAGCCGGGAGTAACCCTGAGCATCGCCAGGCGTCACCCAAAAGCAAAAAAAAAAAAAAAAAAAAAAAATTCCTGGTTTCGGCGTTCAAAGTTTCGGCCCCTTCATGACCACCAGAACACCCAAGGCAGACCCCAGCTGTCCCTAGGTCTCTTCCAGTCACTCTGCTTGTAACCTGACCTGAATCTGAAACCGAGTTTGGTATCATTCTATACTATTTCCTCTCTCTTCGTCCCCTCTGCACACCCAGAGAAGTGAGCCCAATCAGCGTCTGGCCTGTCCCTCGGCCATGTCTCAGCTGACCTGCTGTCTCCGGTCCATCTACAGCTGCATGATAGTCCACTGTGTCACAACTTCTTTCTCCACTCGTCTGTCTTTAGGCGTCAAGGCTATTCCCATGGGTTTGTATGTGCTTTTTCAAAATAAATGTTTCACTGTTTTGGTGGCAGATGCCCAGAACTGATGGGTGTCCAGAGAAGCTCTGATTCTTACTAGAGAAACCTCCATACTGTTATCCATAGAGGCTCTTTTTATCTTATTTTTGTTTGGGGTCACACCTGGCTGTGCTGAGGGGTTACTCCTGGCTCTGCACTCAGGAATTACTCCTGGTGGTGCTCGGGGGACCCTATGGGATGCCCTATGGGAACCCGGGTCTGTGCAGGCAAGACAAACGCCCTCCCCGCTGGAGGGCACTTGGAGTAGGGCTCCAGCCTGACACCTGAATTTTAAATATTCATAACTGTTTTAAAGTATTTCTAAATTTACTCCACGAATCCTGAAATCACAGTTCTGCTAAACAGACGCACACTATGCTTGGCGGCGGGTACATGGTGCCATGGAAGGCTTGTGGGGCTCCAACGGAACCCGCAAGGGCAGGCATCTGGGCACTGCTCCGCGTACTACCTGAGGAAGCCACTGTCATCTTAGTGCATTCACCCAGGCTCCGCCGGCCGAGACGGCCTTATGTCAGATGAACGCACAAGAGATCAAAATGAAAAGTATCAAATTTACACTGCAGTGGAAAATTGCCTGTAAGGATCCTAAAGAAAGTATTAAACGGCTTCTTTTTTAAAAAGAGTCACAACCTTCTGAGGCCTGCTCTTTAATCACTGTGAACACAGAGGTCCCTAATTTTAATTTCCAGCAGCCTAGAATTATCTTACTGGGGCCTTTAAGAGGAGACCAAGCGTGAGGCTCCGTGCATTAGGGGCCACAGATGTCTGCAAACCTGAAATATAACATTTTCTGTAAATAAAATACTTCATTTCTCTTTGGAGGAGAGGAAACAACATGCAAGGAAGAAGTTATTTCTTTAATTAGAGTTAAGGAATCTGAGACTGTTATTTTTCTCAGGGAAAAGGAAATCGGAGAAAAGTAAAGAAATGCTTTCATACAATATTCACCCCGGTTTGCATTCTTGGCTTTTAACTGGAAACGTCTGGGGATGGGCTTGGCGAACTGTAATAAAACTGAAGTTACCAATTCACACCCTGCCATTTTGAGGGTATTCTGTTTTTACAGTTTTCAAATTAAAACCAAATGGACTTTCCTTTGAACTCTGGTCCTGAGGAGATGAGCTTTATAAGACTGCGCTCTCAGGAATATTTTACCAATATCTTGAAAAATAAAGGCTTTGCAAACACTTGAAAAGAGGATAAAGCGGCAGTTTGTACTGAAAATTCAAGTTAAATGAAAATGTCTGAAGACTTAAAAGGCCGTTGTGACTTAATTCCACACGCAGGCGCACAGATCATCAGTAGCACAGAACAAAAGAAACTATTAACTAAACACTTAAGTCTCTTAGCAGGTAAAGCTGACACAGGCACCCATTCGTTCCACAATAAATCTACTGATTGTCTAGAACCAACTTCTTAAAGAGAAGCCCAACTGCACATCAAATAAAAAATAACCCACGAGAGTGGGCTGGACCCCTGCCGGACCCCCGGAGAAAGGAAGAACAGGGCTTATTAACCCCGTCTTCCCCTGAAAGACAGCGCCAGTGGGGAGCCCTCCAGAGCCCCGCGGCAGACCCCGTGTTCCCTGACTCCATTACATAAACAGAGACTGACTTTATCAGTCCCCCAGAGACGCTTTAGAAGTAACTCTAGCTGCTCTGTTTGCAGAAACGTTTGGATTGTGCCACGCTCAGCTGGCGAGGTGAGCGGAGAGCAGAGGAGACAAGGAGCCCCAACATCTGAATCCGTTTGTGTTCTCAGAAGGCAGCAGATGTGCCCCATGGGCCACGAGGCTGGGCTTGGGAAAACTTTAAAAATACATATTTCCCCTGACAAACAGAAAAGCCACGGCATTTGGTGCTTCTTTAATTAAAACCAAGGGCTTGCAAAGGCTCGGGACTTACTCTAAAGCTGCCTTAAGACGGGGCTATTTATTCTACTGTTAGCGAATCAGAGAGAATGAAGATTCTAATTGAGTTTTAATCACAATCTTTGCTTTTATTCTGGAAACCCTGGGTCAATCTTTGTTTCTTCTAGCACATACAAAGAAATCTTGTGAAGGAAAGATTCAAGGGGTCAACTTACAGCCCAAATTTAATTTCAAACCAAAAGGTCATAAGTTGAAAGGAGGGAAACAAAAGGGAAGAGGGTGAAAGATGTGAAAACAGAGAAAATAATACGGGAAAGGAAGAAGAAAAATATTGACGCTGTCTGCAACTTCGGTGCTTGCTTTGTCGGACCAATGCTGGCTGGGGGTGGGGGCTGCACTGGGAGCTGCTGGCCCCAGCCCCACGCCCAGATCCCAGCCCGTGACTGGCTCCCGGGCGTCACGATGAAGTGCTGTGTCTCTCTTTCAAGTTAAAAAAAAGCATTGAGATTATCTGTCAATTGCAGCCCAATGGATGAGAAAAAAATACAAAAAAGCCCCCGCAAGTGCAGAGATGCTCGGGGCTGAGGGGGGAATCTCAGCAACGCCCAGAGGTGCCGCAGCGTGTAGACAGGAGCAGCAGTCTCTGCTCGGGGCCTGCCAGAGGCACCCAGGGCCTGTGGGCACAGCACTCTGGAGCAGCCCGGGCTGGAGCACGACAGGGGCCCTGCTGTCTCACCTGCTGTGGCCACTGACCCGCCGGGTTGGCCCAGGACACCCACACCACAATGGCCAGCAATGGCCAAGGTGCTTTTGAACCCCTGAGCGTCCCTACGCATTCTCTTCTTTTTCCTCTTTTTTTGTTGTTTTGGGGGCCATCCCCAGCACAGCTCGGGGGCTCCTCAATAGCTTGGTGCTTGGGGATCGCTGTTGGCAGTGCTCAGGGCCAGAGATGGAACTTGGTCCTCCCGCAGGCAAAGCCGGCACCCAGTCGGCCCTTTCCCCAGCGTCCCCCGAACTCAGCTCCACCTCAGCACCCACTGCTCTCCCTCCTAGCAGACACCCCAACCCCATAGACACAACTTACGTGTGTGTGGACAAGTCAATGGGCAAGTCTTAAATGTCTCGAACGCACGTCATGCCAGGCTGTTGCTAATGTCCTGCGGTGCCATGGGAGAGAAAACAAGTGTCTGCTTTTAGAGCAGAGCCCCTCTAACGGGAGATGACAACGAAGAACAAAAGCAGCTCGGAGAGCACGACTGGAGACCGGTTAGGCTGAACAGCATGCTGCTGTCCAAGGGAGATCGAGCTTCTGCCAAAATCGGTTTCGGGACTTGACAAGGTGCCGGTGTGGTGCGTGCCCAGCCGGACTTCTCTGACTTCCGCAGCTTCGGCCTCGCCCAGCGACAGCAGCTTCCCTGAATGTCTGGAGTGCGTGTATGAAACTGGAAGCGAGCATGATGCTGTGGGTGTGTGTGTGTGTGTGTGTGTGTGTGTGTGTGTGTGTGTGTGTGTGTGTGTGTGTGTGTGTGTGTGTGTGTGTGTGTGTGTTCTTCACAGTCAAAGAAAATCCCGAGTTAGAACTAGGTCTCCGCTGGGGGAGCAACAGCACAGCGGGAGAGCGTTGGACTTAACCAACCCAGCTTCGTCCCCAGAATCCCTTTTGGTCCCCTAAGCACTGCCAGGAATGATTCCTGAGTGCAGAGGCAAGAGTAACCCCTGAGCATCATCCAACACCAAGAAAAGAAAAAATGTTGGACGAGAGAGATGGCAAGGCGGGTAGGGCACTTGCCTTGCATGCGGTCAACCGGTTTTGGTCCCCAGTACCCCAGCTGATCCCCAAGCACCACCAGGCATGATTTCTGAGCACAGAGGCAGGAGTAATCCCTGAGCACTGCTGGTGTGGCCCTTATGTACTTCCCAACACCCCCAATCCACCACGTTCCCAAGAAATATTCACGGCATATTTACAAAACAAAATGGAAGTGTGTCAACATCAATCCTTAAAAGTAGGAAGTTGAGTCATTTTTAAAGCTCAAAGGGCTTCAGACTTCAAGAGTCTACAGTTTCATTTTAGCATCAGACAATGCCAGGGTAGGGATATGATTCAAACTGGCAGGGTATGTCCATGCTATACCCAGTCACTGGGTTTGGCCCCAGGGGCCCCAGCACCACTGGGCCCTAAGTCACATGGCATCTAGCCAGCACTGAACTATCAGGCCTGCACCACCAGCCTTGGCGTTCTCAGGGCAGGTCCCCAGTGACAAAAGATGTGGCCTCTTTAAATATGTTGGGGGAGGCGGGAAGAGGAAACAAAAGTTAAATAACACAAATAAGGTCAGTTACCAGTAAAGCCAAGATTGAAAAATTTAATCTCAATAAATTCTTTTGTTCTTACCATTCCCAAGTTAAAAACAACACCAGTGTGTTTGCAACATCGTATGTTCTTATAGAATTAAAACCATTTCCGATGTAAGCCCTTTGGAAACACAGTTTGTTTTACTTTTCAGCAATCTTTTATAAATTAATATGCATTGGATCAAACAATTGCTAAAAACAGTTCACAACCCTACACAGCCTTAATAAAGTCAGTAAGCTATTTCTGACTGATGATGTCTCTAACTAGATCTATTACTTTTCTCCAGTAAACAGTTTTCAATGCCTAAGACCCTCAACTGTAAAATTTGCTTAATTACCACCCCGGAGGAACTGAGAAGTTGGCAATAAGCCCATCTTTACTGCAGGGTGTGATCTTCAGTAATGATTCCCCTTTTTCTGCTGGGAAACACATCAGAGCTGCCTTATGTAGTGCAGAGATAAGCTTTTTCCCTTTCTGCTGAAGGAACCCTGGACGAATTTACAGCCTCTCTCCCTTGATGGGACTAGCCTATGTCACAAACAACAAAGGGTCTTGGGTGACAACCTGAGGAAACCTCCACCTGTATTTCTTCCTCAAACATTGGATGGGCCCCACCTCCACTACTGTGAGTGTAGAGTCAAACAGACCCACAATCATCTGTGGAGTTCAGAAAACACAGCGAGGGGTCCCCGCCTCCTGAGTCAGCCTGAGGAGATGAGCGTGCTGAGAGGGGCAGGCAGCGAGAGGGGTCAGAGGTGGGGGTCCTCTGGCCTTGTAGGTACATTGGCAACATGGGACTCAGGAAACACTACGAATATTATTGTGCATCATGGAATTTCTTATAAATCTATAAAAATTTTAAAAATAGGGCAAGAGTGTAGGATGACAGGCCTAGCTAGCTTGGAAGCTTTGCTGTTTTATCCACTCACAGCTTAATCTACTTACATGTTCTTAAGCCAGGGTTCATACTAATGAGATCTCTCTTCTGTGTAAATACTGATGGAGGGTGTGGTGGTTACCAAGTCACCTTGACTCTGAATGAGCAACTTCTGACTTATTATTATACATCTACTAAGACTTCTATGTTATCTAGATTGGGCACAGCTCCTCTTTATACCCACTGCACCCAGGGTGGAACAGTTAGAATCTACCAGGAGACTACCACCCTGGCTACGTAGAGACTATCGTTTAAGATTATAGGAAGGATCATACTAGTTTGCCCTCAAGCAGGGAGTGTGACCCTTTCAGTATACAGAGAACAAGATACTCAGAATCACCCTGTTGCAGATAATAAACAAGAAGGACCTTTGTGGGTACCATCTTGATTACATGAAGCCCATGAAGTTAAAATGTATTATTTTATACCAGCTCCCTCTCTCTCTCCAGTGTTTCACAAAAGAGATAATCTCAGAAGAAGGGATTAGTCCATGGCATAATCCTTTGTTTATACCTATAATAGGGTATGGCACCACCCTTTTATACTCTTCTACTATCTAGAAGCTGTTTAGGGTTCTTTGTTGACAAGACCCTCACTGAAGTTAGGATTACTTTGGTGTAAATTAGTAAGACTTGGAGTACTCTCTTTTTTTTTGGTAGGGCTCTCTGGGGTGAGATCCTTTTTGGTGGGACTCCTTTCTGGTAGGACTCTCTCTCTCTGGTGGGATCCTCTTTGGTAGGAGACTTGAGCCCTCGTGTATGGTCTAAGTTCTGACCAGAGCTAAGGCCTTCCATTATACTGGATTGTGGTGGTAGAGCTTTTTTTTTACTATAAAAAGCCTTTTTTGGAACTGCGCTGGACTTGTGAGTTTTCATCCATTCCCTTCTCATGTACCATTCTCATGGGTTTCCAAAATTAAATACAAAAAAGCAATTTTATTTATTTTTTTGCTTTTGAGTCACATCTGGTGAGCTCAGGGGCTAATCCTGGCTCTTCACTCAGAAATTATTCCTGGAGGTGCTTGGGGGACCATATGGGGTGCCGGGGATTGAACCTGGGTCAGGTGGATGCAAGGCTAATCCCTCCCCGCTGTATTACTGTTGCGCCCAAAAATAACAATTTCAAAGCTACTATCAGAACCAGGGTTTCACTGTAATTAAATGTAAATACCAGATTATTGATATAAAAACTACTAGAGCTCCGTTGTTGCAGTAGACTGTTGCCCAGGGTCTCTACATCTTGCCCTGAGTTACCTCCTGTAACTTTGTAGATATACGGGCAAGAAAACAGCTTGAATGTGGCAGTACATCTTACCATGTATTCTATGTTAGCTGGTATATTTTCTCTCATGCTACCACAATCATGGTGGGACTAGATAGATCTTACCAGTATATTTATTTACCTGGCCTGCTTTCTTCCGCGCCTTTTGCCTTTTCACCTTTTGCTCTCTTCTCTTCGTCCTCTGCTCTCCTTCTCTTCCCTGTTGGGCCTTAGCACGTGGTGGCAGCCAACTTGTCCTAGGATTCTAAACCTACATGTGGCCGGGACCCAGCTAGGAAACTAAAATCTGGGGTTTTCCTACTGTTGAACTGTATACCAGAACCTGTGAGAGTAAAGTCTTTTGCAACTTTGCTGGATTCTCACATCTTTCTCCGCCTGCCAACCACTGATCCCCTGGGGCAGAAGAGGATCCCCTGACCCTGCCCCTGGATTTTGCCCGGGTGCCAGCGGTACTCCAGCACTCCTTTACAGAAGGTCCTTTAGAGACGGTTCCAGGACACTAAAAGCAGTGCTGACAAGCAGACAGTAACAGTGAGAGTCGACTGGAGTGACACGCACATCTTGAGAGCAAGATCCCGGATGGAGGAGGGCAAAGTTGGGTTCATACGGCTTTGACGGCAGCACACATGCACCAGGACAATGCATGCCCAGAGTGACGGCTTAGAAGCTAGACGGAACGTCTATTTCTTACACCTGTTTGCCTCGCAAGTCTGTGGGGTACGTGCTTGTTAGACCAAAACACCATTGTCGGGAGCTGCTAGGGTCCCCAACAGTATCAGGAAACGAGTTCCCTTCTACCTCTGAAGCCAGCAGGGAATTGAAAACTCAGGAGTCCAGCGCAGTTCTAAAAGGTTTTTACTTCACTTGATTACTTGAATCCCGTTATTCATCGATTTGCTCGAGCGGGCGCCAGTAACATTTCCATTGGACCCTATCGCGTGCCAATGTAGCCCAAT
Source organism: Cryptotis parvus (assembly GCA_021461705.1). Taxonomy (NCBI): domain Eukaryota; kingdom Metazoa; phylum Chordata; class Mammalia; order Eulipotyphla; family Soricidae; genus Cryptotis; species Cryptotis parvus. Next base: position 72,562 of record JAJIBD010008305.1, read on the forward strand.
GGCATCTGGTTGATTCAGGAATATGAAGAGCCTCAAACCATTCCTTCAGGGTCTTGACAAGGAAGTCTGACCATCTTGTAGGTGGGTGGCCACATGATCTTTTGACATCCCATGGGATCCAGTCGTAACGGCTCTAGTCCAGTAGTCCTCTCCAAATCGCATTACATGTCCAGCCCATCTGATTTTCGATGCCTTGGCAAACGAGACAGGATCCCTGTTTCTGGAATAGCGACGGAGGTCAGAACTCCGGATTCCTTCTCTCACTTGAGTGAGGCATGATATTCCAAGCATAGCTCTTTTCGATTCCTCTCTGGGAGACCCGAATAGCATTCTCATCCTGCTTTCATAGGGCCCAGGTCTCTGAGGCGTATGTTAATGCAGGGAGAACGGTGGAGTCAAAGAGATGTGCCCAGAGCCGGAGGTTCTTTGTCCTTTTTAGCTATTTCTTCAATGCCTTTGAAGGAATTCCATGCCGCTCTCTTCCTCCTGTGCAGAGCTCAGGTTTTAGGTCATTCATCATGTTGACTTCTCGACCTAGGTACACATAACTGCTGCATTCAGAGATGCTTGTTCCATTGAGAGTGAATGGGGCCTCTGGAACTAGCTCATTTTTCATGAACATAGTTTTGTTGAGATTCAGCTGTAGACCTATCTTTCCACATTCTCGGTCAAAGTCAGCCAGCATTTGTGCCGCTTGGCTAATGTTTAGTGTTATTAGAACAATATCATCGGCAAAGCGGAGGTGGTGTAGTTGCCGACCATCTATCTTCACTCCCATTCCTTCCCATTCTAATTGTCACATGATGTTCTCGAGGGTGGCGCTGAAGACTTTTGGTGAAATGGTATCACCCTGTTGAACCCCTCTTTTGACATCAATGATCACTTCTTTGTAGAATGGTGAGATCCTGGTGGTGAATCCATAATACAGCTCATGAAGGATCTTGATGTATTGGGTTTAAACTAGAAGATGCAGCAGAAGCCGGGAAAAGCATTCGCACTGCCCGCCTGTCCTTCGCCAACTATAAGACCAAGATGACTGCCCTCCGACGCCCTGATGGATCTATCACATCTTCCAGAAAGGCAATGGAGAAGATTATCCATGACTTCTACTCAAATCTCTTTGATAGCCACGTCCACCTGCCCACATACCAAATTCCACAGGATGGATATGTCATTCCCAACGTTCTCCCTTCTGAAATCCGACATGCCATTTTGTCGGTAAAGAAGGGAACAGCACCAGGCCCAGACAAAGTCAGACCCAAACACCTGAAGAATCTGCCATTGGTAGTCATTAATATACTAGCTCGGCTCTTCACATGCTACCTGTCTGAATGCAAGGTGCCCTCCCAATGGAAAACCAGCAGGACAGTTCTACTGTTCAAGAAGGGAGACATTCACGACATCGGCAACTATCGCCCCATCTGCCTGTTGTCCGTCATCTACAAGCTGTTTACACGAGTCATACTGAACAGGATTGGCAGAACACTAGATGAAGGACAACCATTCGAGCAAGCTGGCTTCCGGAAAGGATTCAGCACAATCGACCATATTCACACAGTAACCAAGCTCATCGAGGTTTGTAGGGAGTACAAGATGCCGCTCTGTCTCACGCTCATTGATTTAAAGAAAGCCTTTGATTCTGTGGAGACTGAAGCGGTCATCGAAGCCCTAGCCAAACAGGGTGTTCAAACCCAACACATCAAGGTTTTTACTAATTACCAATAAAACAAGCTCTGCTACAGCAATCCAAGATAATGAAATTCCCCAGACCTCTAAGTCTTGGTCAGAACTTAGACCATGTACTTGGGCCCAAGTCTCCCACCAAAATGGATTATAGTATCTCAAGTCAGTCCCCTTATATATCCAAAAGTAGGAGCTGGAGCGATGGTCCAGCGGGTAGTGCGTTTGCCTTGCACGCAGCCGGCCCATGCCGGCCGGGTTCAATCTCCGGCATCCCATATGGTCCCCCGAGCACTGCTGAGAGTAATTCCTGAGTGCAAAGCCAGGAGAAACCCCTGAGCATTGCCGGGTGTGACCCAAAAAAATGCAAAAAGAAAAGTAATCCTAACTTCAAGGGAGAGTAGTGTTGCTTATCTGCAACCCCGGAAGCGATCCAGACCCATCCACTTCAGACCCACAGCTGTGCTGCTCGGCTGGCCCATGTGGAAGCAACCCATGGAGCTGACCTCCCAGTAAGGGGCCCAGCCGCCCCTGGCTGAGTCCTACATTGCTTCACGGGTTTGCTCTCCTGAGCGGGGAAAGACCATGCTGGCCGGACTTGGAGTGGAGTTTTGGGCCCTGCCCTTTCCTCCGCCTCCATGCCAGTTGCCCCGGAAGAGAGAGACCCACACACGCCAGACCCACATGCCCCTTGCGGCGTGGCCGCTTTGCGGCTGTGCGATATTTTTTTAGAGGATGCTTATTTTAGCATAAGGTTCTTCCCAAGTTCTTTCACATTTATACATAGTAAACAGTTCTAGACAGGTTTTAACTGATACCAGTAAGCCTAGCAAGAAGCCATAGCAAACCACACATCATGTAGTCAGTCATTCTAAACATCCAGACTCCATAGTTCCTCTGAGCTCTATCCAAGAGAAAACCTGATCTTCCCCCTGTAAGTTTCATCAGTAAATGCTCAAGTTGAGAGCCTTCTACTGAGTCTATACCACCTACATGGTAAAGCCTGGCAAGCTACCCATGTTTTAATTACCAGTTATGCCAAAAACTAGTAACAATTATGGACCTAGTTCCATGACCTGAAGAATGGTTTTAGGCTCCTCCTGTCCCTGGAGCAAGTAGATGCCCTTGGTTACACTTGCTTGTGACAGGACTAATGGAGATGTTACTAGTGCCCACTCGAGCAAATCAATAAACAATGGGAAGACAGTGATACAGTTAGTGTCAACAAAGATCAGCTTCTAAGTGAAGAAGTAGGGTGGTACCATGCTTGTTTCAGGTCTAAACAAATGCCAGGGGCGAGTCCCTTTCTCTGAGATTATCTCTTATGTCACAACACTGGGAGAGAGAGAGAAAGAGGAGGGGGGGGGGGGAGGGAGGGAGGGAGGGAGGGGGGGGGGGGGAGAGCTGGTATAAAGAAATACATCTTAGTGTGCATATTCATGGGAATATGCATCTTAGGGTGCATATTCATGGGGAGAAACACGTCATAATTTCATGGGTTTCATGCCATCTAGATGGTGCCCACAAGGTCCATCTATTTTCTGTTCTGCACCAAGGTGATTCTGAGTGTCTTGTTTTCTTTCTACTGAAAGGGTGATGCTCGTTTGCTTGAGAGCATGATCCTTCCTTTGATCTAAAATGATAGTCTCAACTTAGCCAAGGTGGTGGTCTCCTGGTAAATTTTAAGTGTCCCACACTGGGACCAGTGGGTATAAAGAGGAACTGTGCCCAATCTAGGTAACATTGACATCACTGTAGAGATAATAGTAATATTTCAGAAGTTACTGATTCAGAGTCAAAATGACACTTGTAACTGCCGCACCCTCCCCATCAGTGCTTACATAGAAGAGAGACCTGTGGGCATGAACCCTGGCTTAAGAACATGTAAATAGCTTAAATTGTGAGTGGATTAAACAGCAAAGCTCCCAAGTTAGCTGGGCACCCAACACACCACAACCTGTCTTAGCTCCTTTGTATATCAATATTACAGAACAAACAAAGCCACAAGCAAACAGGACTGTGGCAAATCAAGGGCCCTGACTGCAGGGACGGGGTGGGAGTGGGGAGCACCGTGCTGGCACGGGTACCTGAGTCCCAAAGCAAACCGGGCTCGCCGTGCATCACCCGGCAGAGTTCATCAGCCATCCTTTGACTCGAGTCCAAGTGCTTCTGCATCCTTTCAGAATGCAGCCGTTTCTCTGGGAGTGTGATTTCCACTTACGGACTCTTCAGAGTGCAATGAAAAACGACTTAGGGAAAGGAGGATCGCTTTCAGATTTTTAGTGTTTTTAGCCCATTTCTTAGTTATCTCATCACAAGTAATTCTGCTGCATTGTGTTTCTGACTCATCTTGGAGGTTATTCAAAGCATCCAATTAAATGTAAGGCAAAGAATGATTTTTTAAAAAATCTCTCATCCGTTTACTATTTTAACTAAATTACCTCATTACAAATCAAGTTGACACTTAAGAAACAAGTAAAAGCAGACAGTGCAGTTATCGGAGTGTACAAGTGGGGGCCGGATGACAGTGGTGGGGATGGGGGGGTGTTTTCCTTGCACGTAGCCGACCGGGTCAATCCCGGCATAGGAGTAACCCCTGAGTATCTGCAGTATGACCCCAAAAAGCCCAATAAAAGAGTGCATAAGGGATTCAGCACTGCACACAGCTGGCTCTGATTCAATCCCTGGTACCACATACGGGTCCCAAGCATGCCCGGAGGGACCCTGAGCATAAACGTCAGGACTAAGCTCTAAACTCCTCCAGGAGTAGCCCCCAAAACAAGTCCCCTCCCTCCCATCACTGCCAAAACCAGAGTGTTTTCGATCAGCCTTAGACCTGGGCTGCTGCCAGACTCGCTGGGCGGGCGGGATGCAGCGAGAGGAAGGCACTGAGGCCTCAGAATGCCGAGCAGGAGACGCCAGCCAGACGGACCCATTCCTGTGGGCTCCCGAGCTGAGTGGCACCTTCTGGTAGGTGAAGGTCACTCCACTTAGTGGCTGCAAGAGTGAAGTGGAACAAAGTCAGGACTGAGAAATAAAGCCAGAGAAGGAAAATAAATAATAAACACCCAAAAGATAACAACCCTCATATTGTTCGAGGTATTCTTCATTTTTCTTTCCAAATGTCCTCTTAAGAGAAATAAATTTTAAAAGATAAGACTTTTATTTCCCTTATTACAGAGAGAACTGACATCACTGAGTTACTAAATTTTCCTTATAATTCCCTTGAGAACTCACAAAGGAAAGCTGGGATGCACTGAGAAAAAGGAGGAGGCTCTTATTCAACTTGAGATAAAATAGCCACGAAAGACAGGCCCTACTAACTATTAAAAGGTCGTATGAAATGTGTTAGTACCTCAATAAATCCAAAAACCTGCAGAAATTGGGAGATAAATATTTTATCAGTCTATATATAAAGCAGTCTCTTTTTTTAATCAAAAGTTTAGTGTAAAAATCTGATGAACAGAAACATTAAAATAGAAAATAAGCACTTTCTCTATCCTAAGAAAAGAGGCATCCCTTTTCTAGACTCCGATGTAGGCTAACTGTCACATTTTAAAGCGTTTCCAGTAAGTGATGTTTCTCTGCCCTCGTGGATAAATTTTTCATTTAGCTCAAAGGTGCAGAAGAACTTATTTTTCAATATTAAGTTCTCTCTAAGAGAAAAACACAAAAATTGACAAGCTGATTTTTTTAACAGAAAGAACTTGGTAAAGGACCAGAACAATAGTAAAGCGAGTCGGGCGGTTGCCTCGCATGCAGTCAACCTGGGCTCAAACCCTGGACCCCACATGGCCCCCTGAGCACCGCCAGAAGTGATCCCTGAGTACTGCCAACGTTATTTAAAAAAAGTTAATAGTGTGCCAGAACCTGTCAAATGATGGCAGGTTACTGTGACAGTATCGGAGCGACTTAAAATTGTCGGGGCTGTTGTTAAGGTCTGAGCGATGCTCGGCCTTACTCGGGGCTGATCCTGGCTCAGAGATCACTCCGGGCAGGGCTTGGGCACCATACTGGGTGTTAGGAATTGAACCCGGGTCTGCCTCTTGCAAGACAAGTGCCCTAGCTGCAGTTCAATCTCTCTGGCCCCACAATTTTTATTTTAATACTTTCTTTATCAAGTCCCTATTCTAATTTTTAAAAGGAATTCACTGTAAAGTACAGAATGGGAAAAGAGGAAAACAGGAGGGAAAAACTTTCAAGGGAGACCAATCTAGTCAGCTTTAATAATCTTCACAACCCCGCCCCGGAAAGATATGAGTACAGATAAGGATGTCAGATGTTTTCAGAAATACTATCTATTTTACTATGAAAACAGGGCATGTTTAGTCTTTACGCCCATAACACTAAACAAAATGCAGCAGTCCCACTACCCTGAATGCTAATAAACCAAAGAGATCCTTCTCCAGAAAAGTGCCTACCATAGACATATCAATGCCAACCATCGCTGGACGGTAGCTTAGCCTCGTGTAGGCTGGCCTGAAGGACACGTCGGGGGTGGAGAGTGACCACACCAGGTTGGGGCTCCTTAAAGGAAGTTTGGGCCGAGCCTGGAGGGCGAAGTAACAGCCGCTGAGGAGACTGTTGCACAGTGAGAGGTGGGTCAGGGCTTCGACAGGCTTGGCTCCTCCTTCCCGTGTGCTCAGCTACATGCTGTAGGGAAACGTGTGGTAGTGATTCCTTCAGGAGGTCAGAGCAGCCCCAGATAAAGGTAGACATCTCGCAGGGAGACACCGGACACGGTATGACCGAAACCCAACCATGAGCAGCTTTCTAATGATCTTATCGCAGTGTTTCAATAAAAGAAAATATTTTTAAAAAGAGATCATTCTCCCTTTGAAGTGACCTCTCTCTCTCTCACACACACGACATCGGCTACTACGACACAATGTCAGGAGGTTTCAGCTGTTCAACCACAGAAAAACCTAAGTTTGGACACACACACACACACACACACACACACACACACACACACACACCCAGCAATTATAGCTTCAAGCCACTGTAAGCCACAAGTCTCAAACTCTGAAATCCCGTGAAGAAAAGGAACAGGTGAAGCGTGGCTCTACCTGACCAGCGAGATCTCAAGGTGCTCTTGAAAACCTCCATGAAGTTGGAAAATCACTGCCAGGCTCCCAGGCAGAAAAGCCGCAGAGCCGAGGGGGCAGGCGTTGGCCTCGACCAACCAACTTGACTCTAAGACCCAAGGGGGAGTTACCGGACCCCCTTGCCGCCTCGGTGTCCACCTGTGGGATGGTAAGACCTTGTCTGGGGCTGCTCTGACCTCCTGAAGGAATCACTACCACACGTTTCCCTGCATGTAGCTGAGCACACGGGAAGGAGGAGCCAAGCCTGTCGGACAGGGTCCGTGAAGCCCTGACCCACCTCTCACTGTGCAACAGTCTCCTCGGCGGCTGTTACTTCGCCCTCCAGGCTCGGCCCAAACTTCCTTTACGGAGCCCCAGCCTGGTGTGGTCACTCTCCACCCCGACGTGTCCTTCAGGCCAGCCTACACGAGGCTAAGCTACCGTCCAGCGAACACAGCAGGGTCACCTACGCTGAGCATGGCGACCGAGACTCAAAACCTTCTTCCCGCTCACACAGTCACAGCCACTTCCCTCAGAAGAGGCGGCCACCTGAGAGCAGCGAACCTCTGTGGCGAGCTAATGTCGCCCGCTGGCCGACTGGACTGGACAGAGATGGGTTCCGCTGCACCTTCATGCTGACATATTGCACTGTAGGAAAACAAACTTGCTTTATGGGGCTAAAAACAGTACCGGGAGTGGCTGACCCTGGCTCGATGGTCGGCATTGCGTATGGTCTCCTGAGCATTGCCAGGACGTGAGCCCCGAGCACAAAACCTAGAACAGCTCCTGAGCATGGCCCAGCCTTCCACACATATAAATAGTATTTTTTATCAGCAACTTTTTTTTATTTTTGCTACACCCAGCAATGCCCAGGGGTTACTCCTGGCTCTGCACTCCAGAATCGCTCCTTACAGTGCTTGGGAAACCAAATGAGAGGCAGGGAATCAAACCCAGGTTGGCCAAGTCTTTTCCTCCAATCAATGCTGCAAACTTAACTAGAAAGATTTTGTAAAGTGTCAGGTAGGAAAGTCAGAATTGCTTTATTTGGGACCGGAGCGATAGCACAGCAGGGAGGGCGTTTGCCTTGCATGCAGCCGACCCAGGTTGGATCCCGGCGTCCCATATGGTTCCCTAGCACCACCAGGAGGAATTCCTGAGCAAAGAGCCAGGAAGTAACCCCTGAGCATCGCCGAGTGTGACCCAAAAAAAGCAAAAAACAAAAAAAAACAAGAAAGAACTGCTTTATTTTTATGAAACAGACATACCAGCATCTGCGCCATGATGTAGGGTTCGGGAGGACAGAGAAAGGGGCTTCATTCAAACATCAGCACAAGGGGAGAAACGGGCAAGAAAGAGAATCAGCTGGACCACAAAGACTAAAAGCACGCACGGTGCCTGCTCTGTGCTCAGCTGGTGCGGGTTCAATCCCGGAGTCCCATATGGTCCCCTGAGCCTACAGGAGTGATTCCTGAGTGCAGAGCCAGGAGTAACCTCTGAGCACTGCTAGTTGTGGCCCAAAAACCAAAAAGAGAGAGACAGAGATAGAGAGACACTGAGAGAGACACAAAGAGAAACAGACACAGAGAGACAGAGAGAATCACTGAAATCATTCAACGCCAGATCATGTGCTTCTCCAACACCTGTGAGCTCCCACCACGCTGAGCTGAAGCCCAGGGTCAGGCACCACAAACCGTCCCCATTCCAGCCAACGTGTCTCCCGGAAACGGACACGCCAACATTGCACTCTCGGTACTGAGACATGAACTGAGCTTAACCACCAGGGTAAGAGTGATTCAGCCGCTCTGTTAGTATGAGGCTGTCAGGTCTATTTCTACTATGACAAGGCAACAGGATGATTAGAAACCACGAAAGACAGCCCCTACCACACGCACCAACACCAGAAACAGCCACACGGTTTGGAGAGGTGCTGCGGCCGTAACTGCCGCTGCTCTGGTGGCCGTCTTGAGACAGCTCTCGCTGCACCGGGCATTAAATCACCTTTCGCTGGACATGAAGGCCACATACCAGCACCCCAGAGGCCATTTAAGACATCCCTGGGGTCCTCAATGAGCTTCTGGCTGCCTGCGGTGATGCATTAGCCTAAGCAACTTCTCTCTGGCGTGACTTCCAGGAGAGTTTATTTCGAGGCTGCTCGGTGGAACCCAAAATCAATCTCTCCAAGAGCCCCTTTTTGACAGCAATTGTCCAATTACCCATGTAAGCCAGCATCCGCAAAGCCCACGGGACCTCAGTAGCGAGTGCGTGACCCTTTAAAAAGAGTTTCTCACCCTGGACTTTGCTGGCATTTAGGGTGTGGAATGCTGGGACATCTCAGGTGTCGTAGAAGTTTAGCGACCCACGAGATGCAGGCGGCACCCATACCCTGTGCCAACGCCCCAGTCAGGAGGGGAGGAGGGGGCAGGCAGAATGGGACCCCGTACTAGACCCCCAAACTAGTCCCTCTTCAGAGCCAGCAGGAGCAAGAACCTTGACTGGGAAACCCCTCCCAGCAGGAGAAAGGCTGAGAGAGTATGAACTGTCAACTTCCATTAATGATCACATTTATAATCAGAATCACTAGGAAACTATAATGCCCCTCTATCTCACGAGCTTTAATTAAATGATCCTATGAAGAATATTAGGAGCTGGAGCAATAGTACGGCAGAGAGGGTGTTTGCCTTGTACGCGCCACCCCCGGGTTCCATCCCCGGCATCCCATAAGGTCCCCGAGCACCGCCAGGAGTAATTCCTGAGTGCAGAGCCAGGAGTAACCCCTGAGCATCGCTGGGTGTGACCCAAAAAGCAAAAGCATCTGGCAATCACTTGGCTGGGCAGAAGAGACAGTGACCAACAAGTCTGTTCAGGGGCCAACGAGCAGGGACCGTGACTGCCCCCGTCCCGCTGGCCTCTATAAACAAAGGCCACTTGCACCAACTGGCAGCTACAAAGTGCTGGGAAATGACAAGCGTCAACAGGACCACAGAGGCCTCCTTTGACTGCAGAGCGCAGGATGCAGGGAAGGGCCAAGCTGGATGGTCAAAGCGTGACATGTGACGTGGGGCCTGGGTTGGTCTATATGTGTGCAATATGTATGTGTATGTATGCATGTGTGTGTATGTATGTATGTGTATGTAATATGCAATGTGCATGTATGTATGTATGTATGTAATGTGCAATATGCATGTATGTATGTGTGTAATATGCAGTATGTGTGTATGTATGTCTGTATGCAACTTCGACCTGCACACACAGAACAAGTAAACGATATGGGGATGCAAGAGAAAGAGAGGGGCGAGGCGAAGCGGCGTCAGAAGGGCAGTTCCGGGGCCTGTGCGCAAGCACTCAGAGAACGGGGCTGGAGCACAGGCGAGCCGACTCCCGTCAGGACCTGAGAACACAGCCCACACGGATCTTTGGAAAGCTCCAAAGAGGACTCCATGCTTCTCCAAGGCCAGGAAGCAGAGACTGAGCCGTGTTTTCTATTGCACTGTGGAAAGACAGGTGAGAGGGACAGGAAGAAAAAGCTGTTATTTCCTGGTTAGTCTTTACCTTAAATCTGGAGCGTTCTGGAGGCTGCAGGGACAGGATGGAAACAGGGGGACCCTCGTGGCTGGAGCCGCGCACCGGTGAAGGGGGTGCTGGAACATTGCACGACTGAAGCCCGACCACGAACAACTTCCTAACAGCGGGGTGAAAGTCTGCAAGCGTGGGGCCGGAGCGGTAGCCCAGCGGGGAGGGCGTTTGCCTTGCACGCGGCGGGCCCAGACAGGCCCGGGTTCAATCCCATATGGTCCCCGAGCACTGCCAGGAGTAATTCCTGAGTGCAGAGTCAGGAGAAACCCCCTGAGCATTGCTGGGTGTGACCCAAAAAAGCAAAAAAAAAAAAAAAGAAAGAAAAGTCAGTCTGCAAGCGATCTAGGATTCCAAACCCGGAAGTAATACACGCCATCATAAATCTGCACTGCACTGTAGCACTGTCTTCCTGTTGATCATTGATTTGCTCAAGCAGGCACCAGTAACATCTCCATATGTCCTGTCTCATGCTAGTAGAGCCCAAGGGCACCCGCTTGCTCCAGGAACATAAAGAGCCTCAAACCATTCCATCAGGTCATGGGAATGAGGTCTATAATTGTTACTGGTATTTGGCATATCAAATATGACACGGGTAGCTTGCCAGGCTCTGCTGTGCGGGTGGCATAGTCTTGCAGTCACCAATAAAGATTAGCAGAGGGAATTACTAGACAGATGATGTGCTTTCAAGCAACACAAAGAAAATTCTCCCCTTTCTTTCTCCCTTAATCTCTTTTGTCTTGCCTTCCTTGCAATATTCATTTTAAAAAAGTAGATAACCAAATTAAAATATTGCTGTGATTTTGGTGTACAAAGTTACTACACTTCTACCACCATCAAAGAGCCAAAGACCATCCCACCATTTTCTTTCATTCTGAACCCTAAAATCATAAATCTACCATCACAAATCTGGTAAACATCACCGAAATGGACTTAGCCGCTCTCTCTTTTTTTTCCCCTTTTTTGGGAGACACCCTGTGATGCTCAAGGGTTGCTCCTGGCTCTGCACCCGGATTTGCTCCCTGGCGGTGCTCGGGGGACCATACGGGATACCGGGCTCGAACCTGGGTTGGCTGCATGCAAGGCAAACACCCTCCCTGCTGTGCTATTGCTCTGGCACCCTCTCTTTCTTCTTAACTTGAGTGAAGCAGGACAGTTTTTATGGAATGAAACTGGCTTGGAGAGAAGGGAGGGGGTGGGAAAGAGAGGAAGCACATGTTCAAGAGAGAGCACGGACTTCTCCAGAGCGGGAAAGCGAGGAACAGAGATAGGCCGGCAAGACGCGAAAAACACGGGCTGGAGAAACACGCCAAAGCTCGCCTCCTGAGCTCCTCTTCGATACAGTCACTGCCACCTGGACTGAGCTGTAATACAGAAATTACAACACTGCGCTTTCTTCCTTCCTTTTTTTTTAAAGAGGGACCCATACTCAGCTCAGCGCTGACTCTTGGCTCTGTGCTCCTCCTGACAGTGCTCCGAGGGCCATATGGGGTGGCAGGGACCACACTGGAGTCAGCGCATGCAAGTGCCTTGACCCCTCCACTGTCTCTCTGGCCACTACAACACAAGACCCTTAACTGCTCTGGCGAGGCTGCATGACAGGTCGATGGCTGGGCACCGGCTTTGCATGTGGGGCCCCGTGTTTAAGCCCCGGCACTGCATGGTCCACAAGCACTGAATGAGCTGAACCCCCACACACGACCGGGTATGGCCCCCCAGGCCCCCCAAAAGGGAACTGCTCATGTCTCATATAGCAAAACAAGAATTTGTGTGGAGCCTGTGAGTCCTTCCTCTTTCCAATACCTCTGATCAACAGTCCCTTATTAAAATTATTCTGTGGCCATTTTTTTTTTCTACCATGTCAAATTCCTTGGCTATTTAACATCAAGAAAAATAGATGCTGAATCAAAGCCTCCAATGTTTGGTTCCTGCTGTGGGTGACTGGTGAGATCATTTGTGTTTCTTTCAGCCCAGCGGTAGCAAAGTCACCACCACGCGTGCCCGCATGAATCACCCTGAGCCGCGAGAGTGTCGTAAAATAACATTCGCTAATCTGTCTGGTCAGGACACTGAATGGCTGGGACCGCGGGGGATTCAGCAGTACCAAGTCTGAAGACCTCGAAACTCCGCTTTTCTTGGGTCGGCATTTTTAAAGAGTGATGCCAACCACCCTCTTTGAAGCAAACGCCTGCAGAATCCCAGGCCGGGCTGAGGCGCTGAGGCCGAGCGGAGGCGCTGCGTTTCGGCATGACTCATGGCGGAGGAATGATCCTGTTGTTTCCTTCCTGACACGCAGGACCCCTCTGATGTCTCAGCTATCTGATGTCTGGTCCTGCCGGGACCCCACTGCTTACTTTGGCTTGCAGACAAGTCTGGAGAAAGGGCTCAGTCAAAACACCGCCCTCAGACCTGCAGCAGCCGCTGAGAGACAGCACAGAGAAGAAAAAGGCTTAAATGACCCCATTTCTACACACCCTGACTTTCACTTTCAAATGAAATCACCGGGTTCTGAAATGCACGGAGGGTCATGTGTGGAGACCATCAACTGAGCTTTTACGTGCAGATAATAAACAGTGAAAACACACAGAAATTCGCTTTTTAAAGGTTTCAGAACTAAAGTGTATTTCACCGAGCGCTCAATTTTTTAAATAATTTTACGTCAACTACATTACACACATGAACCATATAATACATTCATACAATAAAAAAATACAAACCAACAGCGCACAGTATTTTTTAAAAACCCTGACAGAGCAGCAGAATGAGATAAACCGAGCAGCAGAGTGGGCGATGGGCCTGTCCACGCCGAAGGGCCCCTCCCCTCCCCGGGCTGGCTGCTCCGTGTTCATTCCCTCCCGGGCCAGGGGACTGGCTCGCAGGCAGATGAAAGGCACTACCTGGACAAATAAAACGAGCCGACACAGCACCTCCAACCACTGTAAACCTGCACACCAGTCCCAGTGCGCGGATGGAAACCGAAGACTGAGAGACGGAGCCCAGCGGCTTGGTCCGTATCCAAATGCCTGCATCAGCCGGTCGGTCAGCAGACAGGGGTGGTCAGAACCTGTCCTAGGAACCACCATGGTGCGGGTTGTTTCCATCTAAAGTGAGCCACAGAATACTTCACACTCATCAGGATGGCACGCGCCAAAATGAGGAAAAGAAGAGAAAGAATAACAACAACAACAACCAGCCAGGAGGTGCAGCAACGAGCGATGCTGATGGAACATAAGGCAGTGCCGCTGCGGCAGGAAACCGTTCGGCAGATGCTTGCAAAACTACACCCTAACGACACCTAAATTACCTACGATCCTGTACCCCACTTCTAGCCAGGAGGAGCTGAAAGCAGGGACCTGGACACGCACCCCCTGCTCACGGCCACTCTATTCACGGCAGCCTGTCGAAGGGGGAAGCAGCCCATTTTCTCACCAACACAGGCATGGACAAACCTTACTGATCCATTTATGACAGCACTTGGTTCAGGCTGACCCGGGAATGAAATTCTGACACCTGCTACCACCCTGAAGAACTTGAGGACTTTGTGTAAAGCAAGTAAGACAGTCACAGAAGGACAAATCCGGGGCCGGAGCCTGAGTGGAGCAGGGAGGGCGTTTGCCTGGCAGGCAGCTGACCCAGGCTGGACCCCCGGCATCCCACATGGTCCCGGGAGCACCGCCAGGATTGATTGCTGAGCGCAGGCCCAGGATGACCCTGAGCTGCTGCCGTCTACCTTGTCTCCACCGCTACCAGAAGGACAAAACTGTGTGACCACACGCAGAGGAAGCGCTCACTGTGGTCAGACTCACGGAGACAAAGATTCAGAGGGAAAAAATACCAAGAGCCGGAGGGAGTGGGGAGCTATGGTTTCGGGGAGCAGAGTTTCCGTTCTGCACGATGAAGAGGGTTCCGGAAACAGATGCTGGTGGTGGTCCACCACACATGGAAGTGCAGAGCTGAGGCCACGGGAGGTGGTGAGCTGTTTCGTGAGCTTTCCCTCAACTGCGGGGCTAGGATGTCTCTGGGCAGCCACCGCCGGGCCCTGGGAGAGGAACCACGCAGGACCCCACGGGGGGGGCTCAGCAAGATGACGCTGCCCCACCATGAGCACGGTCCCACGCCCAGGAGAAATGCCTGGAAGGGGACAGGAGCATCCCCACTCTTCTCGGCAGCAAGACCAAGGACCGAGGTCACGGTCACTGAGTTCCTGAGTGCGGCTCGTGGCTCAACACCACGCACCAAGATCATTCCCAGAGACTCCAGCTGAGCAGTTTACATGGACAGGACTGTGTCTCTAACACCGAGAATACTGGAACTTAAAGGAAACGACCCACATGTTGTCAGGACCAAGGATGCTCAGGAATGAGTCCACCAACTTGCAAACCGTGAGTGCCGAGGACACTGGCCAGCGCCAGGCAGCGCCTACACCCAGCGGTGCTTTCGGGACTAGCAGGACAAGCACCATCAGAACCTGCCATCTTGTTAGCAAATGCCTAGCAGAGGGGCCCTGGAGCGACAGCACAGCAGGGAGGACGTTTGCATTACATGCAGCCAACCCAGGTTTAATCCCTGGCATACCATGAGAGCTAGAGCCTCAGCCATGGAGATATTACTGTGTCCGCCTAGCAAATAGATGATTACGGGAAGATAGTGATAGTGATAGTGATACCATATGGTCCCCAAGCACCTCCAAGAGTAATTTCTGAGTACAGAGCCAGGAATAACCCCTGAGCATCGCCAAGCTTGACCCAAAATGCAAGATATATAAAATATATCATTAGGCTGGAGCGATTTACAGAGTCGGCTGGGTAAGACCCCCGGCATCCCATGCAGTCCCCAAGTACCACCATAAGAGATCCCTGATTGGAGAGCCAGGAGTAGCCCCTGAGCATTGCCAGGTGTGGGCCCACCCCTAAAAAAAGACACCTTAAAATACTTTTTCTTTATTAACTTATTAAAAATTTCTTATTTTCTTTATTACTCTTTATTACTCTTTTTCTTTATTACCTTAAAACAATTTGTTAGACTTTGTAATGTGGCAATAATATGCCTTTACTAATAATTAAAAAATTCAGTTATATTCTAATAAAAAATAATATTAACTTAGAGCTACATGCGGAACTTTCCCTCTTCTGCTTCTTTGGGATTTTGGGGAGGTAGTTTTTTGGGAAGGTCTTTTTTCTGGTGCCAGGGAACCCTCAAACCCTCAGTCTCACGCACAAAGGCATATGGTCTATACCGTGCTACGGCCCCAGCCCTAATAACCCTCATTTAATCTTAAAATGAGAGATTTTATAACCATATGCAGTTCATTTTTTGAGTTATTTTTTTGTTGATTTCCAGTTCTAGACCTTTAACTTACAATGAAAAAGTTTCATGCCTGGAGTAACCTCTACTTACAACTCTCAACACAAGCACATTTCTGACGGGAAAGTACATTTTTATAAACAATTATGCAATTCCTTCATAATGAAGTCTTCTTTGTTCAAATATAATAAAATATCCTTAAATGAAATTTAAAAAAAATATTCTTATTCCTCAGGTGCCTAAATGATGTCTTTAATCAGAATAAAAAAAGAAGCAATTTTTCAAAACATAAAAGTTTAAATAAACATGCTTTAAAGGAGTGAACAGAGTTCAAATAACCATGCCAGGAAAATGCTGGCTTTAACACTCAAATATTTTACCATTATTATCACACAAATACCTACAAAATCATTAACTACACCACAAATTTTCAGATTTGTCACCCCCAAGAGATCTACGGTGAATTCCCTGGGGTCAAGGGGGTGTACAGCTCTGTCTGATGGCTAAACTGCATCCCGGATTAGTTTTTCACTCTGGATTAAATCCTAGTTTGGGTTTTTTTTTTTTTTGGTTGGGGGGCAAACCCAGTGATGCTCATGGGTTACTCCTGGCTCTACACTCAGGAGTTACTCCTGGCAGTGGTCTGGGAACATACGGAATGCCGGGATAAAACCCAGGTTGGCTGCGTGCAAGGCAAACGCCCTCTCCACTGATCTGCTCTGGCTCTAAATCCTACCCTTATAAGTTACAAAAATATTTCCAAAGCCCCACTACATACTGATTTCCACGGTTTGAAAATGAAAAACTGGGATTCCCGAAACATTACTATAAAACACTTCAAAAGTCTTCATATTCTCTACTCATTAATAGTGATATCCCAAAAGCGAGTGAATAGCAGAGAAAGCCCAGCAAGACTTACAAAGCACCTTCACAAGCAGGGAGCCTAAGTATGTTAATACTAATACATTAACGACGCCTCCAAAACGCCAACAAACATTACAAGGCAGCATTTTGGAAGAAAGAACTCATCAACTTACTCTGCTTCTAAACCTCGTGACACCACCCAAATGCTGAGCACAAACATCACTATTTTTAACCCTGACATCACTGTTGGCCATGGGCGCCTCTGCCAGTGGACGCTGACGGTGCCTGCACACTCGTGTCCTCAAGAGCCCAACCTCACCTCATTTTCAGGCCAGTCCCCGCCTCCCCTAAGCAGCAACTCCAGTACACGGACTATTCAGCTCTGCTTCTCCCAGGAAAAACGAACAGCATGAAAGAAAGTAATTTCCCAGTTCCAAGGGCCCTTCTTCAGAATTCATGGGGACCGGGGAGGGAGGAATTATTTTTGTTCTCTTTTGGTTTGGGGGCCACACATGGTGGTGCTCAGAGCTGACTCCTGGCTCTGTGCTCAGAGATGATTCCTGGTGGTGGGCTCAGGGGACCACGTGGGGTGCCGGGATCAAACCCAGGCTGGCTGTGCAAGGCGGAACACCTTCCCTGCAGTACTACGGCTCTGGCCTGGAAAAACCATGTTTGAAAGGAATACACACTTTCCTCAAAAGCCAGAAAGAAACTCCCACTTGGAAACGCTAGCGTTAGTGTTAGCGTTAGTGGTAAAAGGCAGGCCGGGCTGCTTTAGAAGCGGTGCTGCCCGGCCAGCCCCGCTCACTCCCTCGCTGGACCCTTGCCGCAGGCCTTTCTTTCTCCCCTCCCCTCACCCCTCTCCCCAGCCCTCTTTTCTGATGCCAGGACAAACCCAGCAGGCATAAGCCCTACTGCTGAGCCACACTTCCAACCTCAGCAACGTACAGTTTTGTAAGTAGGGAGACACGTCACTGATCATCTGCCCAGAAACGATTCTCAACAGCCCATCTTTAGCCTTAAGGAAACGCATCCCGGTCTCAGCTTTCATGCGGGACCAAAACAGATGTTGTGAGCGGCATGCTGTCCTGCCACAAGCCTGGCAAGCGCCCCGATTTCAGTATGTGTGACAGGCATGTAGGGTGTTGGCATGAGCCGACGGACTGCCATAAACAACGATGGGCAGCCTGGTGAACTCAGACGAATTAGCAAATCCT
The DNA here is from genome assembly GCA_021461705.1 of Cryptotis parvus. NCBI lineage: Eukaryota > Metazoa > Chordata > Mammalia > Eulipotyphla > Soricidae > Cryptotis > Cryptotis parvus. The sequence continues at coordinate 90,284 of JAJIBD010008305.1, forward strand.
CATTTCAACGAGCAACAAATCCCTGAGCTCGGAGATGTTTTTGCCCTGGCTGGGCAAGGCCAAAGCTGGAAGACGCGGAAGCACAGCCCAGGATGGGTTCGGGGTCTCGCTGCGCCAAGCAAAAATGAGGCCCAGAGCCTGGCATTTGCACGGAGAAGCAGGAATGGCAGCCGCTAACAGGGTCCTTCTCCCAGCACGGAAGGAACCGAGCCGACAGCACCAAGTGTTTCAGAACCTGGGGCTCATTCCCCAGGGGCGGCTCAGACCTTCCACAAAGCCCCAGCTCTGAAGGGCTCCCAGAGGCGGGACGCGGAGACCAGCACTCGCTGCTGCTCCTGGCTTCCCCTCAGTCCTCCCTCCCTCCTTCCTTCCTTCCTTCCATCTTATTTGGTGGGGCAGGGGAGACGCCACACCCCACAACCCCCAGGGCTTACTCCTGGCACTCAGGGGAAGCTGTGAGATGCGGGATTGAACCCGGCTCGGCTGCGTCGCGTCCTCCCTACTCGCCGTCCTAGCTCTGGCCCCGCACGGCCTCACTCCTACGTCATGAAGAGAAGAGCCGAATCTCCCCAGGTCACGCCTCCTGTACACGGCCCTGCCAACCCTCAGGGGACATGGCGGAGCTCGGACGCCCTGGCACTACCCCAGGGCTGTGCGTCCAAGCTGCAGCCTCCTGAGGAAGCAACCGTGTCCTGACAGCCTGTGTTCAAGCAAAGGACCCGGTCACTTCACTTCCCGCACACTGCCTGACGCCTGCACCCGTGTTTCAATCACGAATTCAATGAGCTTCCTCTGAAACATCTCCCGAGCGGTGTTAAGCGCACAGGAAGAAAAGCAGCATGAACGGAGAACACTACAGAGCTCGCTCGCGGACGGCCCTGCCATAGCTTAGGCGATCGGAGGACGCGACTCTAGGCTGAGAAACCAGGGCCCAGAGTTCCCAAGCCTGGAGATCAAAGTCCTCATGCACAGAGAAGGGATGATAAAACTAAGGTGAACATGTCTACTGCGACAGAATAAAGAGAAAAAGTGAGCAATGAAAAGAACTAAATAAAATAAGAAGTGAAAGACAGCTGAGGCCGGACGTACAGTTCAGCAGGGAGGGTGTTGCTTTGCATGCGACCGACCGGTTCGAGCCCCGGTATCCCATATGGTCCCTCAAGCACTTCCAGGAGAAATTCCTGAGTGCAGAGCCAGGAATAGGGCCTGTGCCACACCCAGTGAGCTGGGGCCTGCAGAAGGTCCAGAGCTTCCGGGAGTTTGATGTAGGAATTACCCGAATTACCCTTCACACAGGCTCGTGCTAGGCCAGGAAAAGGCTGGATTCTTTGCCAAGTCTGGCAATACGGAGAAACTAGGAAAGCGCTCATTGCATCCTGCAAATCTACGTGGACAGGAGCTTTACCTTGTACCTCATCTTGGGACACGAATGGATGTAGAAGCCCATGTAGTAATAGTTGAGTTCACAGCGCTTGTCTCGTGAAGCTGCCTCGTGAAAGCAATTTCTCTGCCAAAGAAACAACAAAGGTGAAGGGAGAGTCAATTCCAGTGTCAGTGTTTGAAGGACGAAGTAGTTTTATGATAAACAGTTGACAAATTTGGAAACGAAGCTCTCCAAAAACCCAAGTCTTGAAGGAAAAATAACTTTTAAACCATCATATGATTAATTTTACTACAGATACTCCCCGTAAAACTGCAAATTGAATCAATACACCTAAGATTAGGTATTATAAACTTTGTGGGGCAGAAGTTGATCTAAAATCCAGTCTTAGTAAAACTGAACAGATTTAATTTGTGCGTTCTATTATTACTTATTATTCCCCCAGAGTTCTTCGAAACTGAGTTTATGAGGTTAAAAGCAATATAGCAAATTCTGAAAAACTCAAAGCCAACGTATTTCAGAAAGAATAACTGTTATTAAAGTCACCTATGTACATGCAAACACGTTCAACTGAACACGACAAATAAAGCTTTCCTATATCTGGATGCCGATTTTATTATCTATTTACCCTGAGAGTACACAGAGACGAAACACTCTCAATCCCAACACTTTCCCTCTATTTGCTGGCATAGGAATAAGTACTTACACCAAAGAGTTGTCAGCAGAGTTTATGCTTGAGGAGGTTTTAATCTGTACTCAGATAAATCTGGGCACAGAATGTCATCACACTTGCCCAACTGTATGAATGCTGTATTTGAGAGTTTAAGCCAAAACATCAACACATTTCGAAAGTATGAGAAAAGTTGTTTGTTTTGTTTGTTTCTTGAATGTTTTTCTTTCTTTTAAGTAATGAATTCCAGAAATTTATTTATTTGTTTGTTTGTTTATTTATTTATTTATTTATTTTTGCTTTTTTGGGTCACACTCAGGAATCACTCCTGGTGATGCTCAGGGGACCATATGGGATGCCAGGGATTGAACCCGAGCAGGCATGGGCCGCCACGTGCAAGGCAAACACACTACCCACTGGGCTATCACTCCGGCCCCCAGAAATGTATTTTTAAGGTGACATTTTGTACGGTTTTTGCAACTTTAACTCTCTATGCTTAGCCAAAAAGGAGGGGGAGGGGGGAATCACATAAGCAATAAAAAAAGAAAAGGAAAGGAACTCAAAATGAACGGCAGCATGATATAAAATATGACTGCCAGAGAGATGTGGAAAAACAAAAAGTGAGGCCGGAATGACAGAACAGCAGGTAGGGCCTTTGCCTTGCACATGGCCAACCTGGGTTCGATCCCTGGCATCCCATAAGTTCCCCTGAGCACCACCAGGAGTAATTCCTGAGTGCAGAGCCAGGAGTAACCCTTGAGCATCACCAGGTGTGACCCAAAAATAAAGAGAAATTCTTGAAGAGATAAGTATGACTTAATCCTTTCCTCCTCAACCAAATAAGTTTATCAGAAGCAGGAACACAAATATTTTCATGGTTAAGACCCACTGATTTTACCAATAGGATAATAAACCTAAAAACATCTGTGCTAGGGGCCGGAGCGATAGCCCAGCGGGTAGGGCGTTTGCCTTGCACGGCCGCCCATGCCTGCCCGGCCCGGGTTTAATCCCCGGCATCCCATATGGTCCCCTGAGCACTGCCAGGAGTAATTCCTGAGTGCAGAGCCAGGATTAATCCCTGAGCATTGCTGGGTGTGACCCCCAAAAAAAAATTAAATTAAAAAAAAATAAATAAAATATATTTTTAAAAAATCTGTGCTAGGGGCGATAGCCCAGTGGGTAGGGCGTTTGCCTTGCACAAGGCCGGCCCAGGTTCGATCCCCAGAATCCCATATGGTCCCCCTAGCACCGCCAGGAGTAATTCCTGAGTGCAGAACCAGGAATAACCCCTGAGCATCACGGGTGTGACCCAAAAAAGAAAAAAAAAAACCATCTGTGCTATCTGTGGGACACTCGCTACCGTGAGTCAGCCACGAGTCCAGCTACTGGCCAGCAGGGCCTTCCCGCTCCTCTCTATACACCGCATGTCCATCTAGGTCTGCCCACAGTTCTGCCCTCTATTAATCTAATGCTAGCCCAGAGTCAATCAACCTTTTTGTTTTGGCTTTGGGCAAGAAAACAGAACCAGCCCCAATCAGCCTTTATTTATTAATATGTACAAGGATGGTGAAGCAAAAATATGAATGACAGTCCACTTAGGGAGAATTCTGACAGGAGAGCATAAATATATGCATAAACCTAGACGAAAATGAAGTCGCCGTGTTAGACAACACTGACTGAACTTAAGGAACATTTTTTGTCGTTTGGGGTCACAACAGGCAGTGCTCAGGGATCACTGCTGGCAGGGCTCCGGGGACCATACAGGATGCTCAGGATCGAGCCCTACCCGCTGTGCTAGCTCCTCCGGCCTAAACTTCGAGGGCGTTTTGCTATGCATAAATTTTTTAAATTTTATTTTTAATTAAGAAACCATGATTTTCGGGCCGGAGTGATGACACAGCGGGTAGGGCGTTTCCTTGCATGCAGCTGACCTGGGTTTGATCCCGGCATCCCATATGGTTCCCTGAGCACCCCCAGGAGTAACCCGAGCATTAGCAAAAAAAAGAAAAAGAAAAAAAAAGAAGAAATCGTGATTTTCAAAGCTGTTCATAATAGAATTGTTTCGGGTCTACAAGCCCACGACAGGCCCCCAGCCAGGGTCCTTGCCATCCTCAGCCTTCCCTGACATATATAACCAATTTATTTTATAATTCTTGCTCCAAAAAAACTTATACAAATGGCAAGAAGAATTATCAGAAGATAAATCAACAAAAGTCAATCTGTAGTGATTAACTGCTATATGGTTTTAACCTATGTGAATAAGGAAATTTGAATCCGTTAATACCATATTGTACACTGATAGTGCCAACCCTCATCTACGTAACTTAAGTTTTCAACACTGGCACTAAAACATATTTCATTGCATTTTATTCTGCCCTTGAACCTATTGCAGTAATTATCTTCCCTGACATAAATGAGACTTGTTTGTCTGTATGTTTTTGCTTCCTTGCAGGTATATAACAAATTTATTTCCTATTACTCAGCCCGAAAACTTTAAAAGAATATCAAAGAGAATGATCAGAATATTAACAAAAGTCAATCTGGATGATTAACTGCTATGTTTTTAACCATTTTTCATCCAGTAAAGGACCACCATATACACCATCAGCGAGTGCCACATTCAGCACCACAGGAAGGGAAGTTTCTCCTGTCCTCTAAAGAAGCTTTTTTAATACTTCTTGCAAAACTGGCACCAAGGCTACGGTACATGGTACCTCTGTACAGCGCTGAGCTGTTGCCTGACCGTGAAGCTCTGTGTGGTTCCTTCCAATAATTAAGTGATGACTAGCTGGATGGCGGATTCTCGGTGCAGTGTTGGGGTCACTGAGTTTGGTATTCTTTCCTTCCACCTTCTTCTGGCCTAGTCTCATCGACAGGTCTGCGCACAGCCTGGGGAGCCCCTTTGTGTGCAAGCTCCTTTGGGTCTTGCTGCTGTCAGCACTCTGCGCCTCTCTTCAGAGCTTGTCATCTGAGCACTGTGCCTTGGAGTTCTCCTAGTTGAGTCTCTTTCCACTGGGATCTTTGGGTCTCGCAAAGCCTCTAATCCTCAACTCTGGTAATTCTTACCCATGATTTTCTTGTTTCTGCATCACGGTGGCCTTCAGGGAGTCCGATAATCCTTGTGCTGAGCCTCAGGCTAGCCCGTAAGCTGCTCACTTCTTAGAGACTATTCCGCCTTCTGCCGCCTCCGGGTGGTTTGCTCCCCACGTTGGAGCTCCTCAGTCTTGCTCAGCTCTTGCTACTCTGCAGTTCAGATTCTTTTCACTTTTTTATATCACCACCATGTTCTTCATGTCTGCATTTCGGACTGCACAACCTTTTCCTCTGACTCTTACACTTGTGCTTTGCCGACTCTCTGTGCTCTCGCTCCTTTGAACCTGGGACACGCTCATCCCAGTGTCACGAAAAGCCACTGTCTGAGCAGTTACTGGGGCTGCGCCAAGTCTTGGAGGCCGGTGAGGGATGAGCTTCCGCCTGCCTCCTGAAGGACAGGAAGTGGGTTCTGAGCAGCAGGAGCAGCAGTGGCCTGTGCGGTGGCTCTCCCTAACTGACGCGGGCTTAGCCAGGCGTTGCCTCAGCTGCGGGCTAGTGCTGTGAGCACCAACCCTGAGCGCAGCGTGACCACACGCCTGCCTGATCATCAACATGGTTCTGACCACTGTGCCCTACAACGAAGGGGGAGTGAGCCGGGGGCTGACAAGACCCGGCGCACAGAGCCCCTGCTCTTACCGGAGCGCAGAGTAGATGCCCAGGGACAGGAATGAATAGTCGGGGTCGTAGTACAGGTACACGGAGGACACGCAGCGGGGCAGGATGTCCATGACGCCCACCGCGATGATCTTCCCCGCCGAGCCAGTACTGCTGGTGAAAGGAGCCGGCCGCACTCGGCCCCCGACGGGGCTTCTCGGCCTAGGAGGCAGACACACACACACACACAGCTGCTGGTGGTACCAGAGCCTGTCTGCACACGGGTCTCCCACCAGCTCCCTCCCCTCGGGTTATAAGCAGGCGAGCCCAGCTCAGCCCGGTCCGTCGGCAACGCTGCTCTGCGTGCCGGGATTCTGCCCAGACAGGAGTGATAAGAATTCAGCTCAGTGTCTTTCAGCCAGTTTTAAAATCTGTGATTTAGGCAGTAAGTTTCGTGGGACACGCACATAAACTGGATTTTTTCTGTCCACAGCAGAGCTATGGGTAAGGAAAGGGGCGTAGGAACGCGCTGCGGGAGAAAGACTCAGGCCTCCGGCAGCCAGGAACCTGTGCCTCTCCTCACAGCCCAGAGCCCACCTCCTCACAGCCCAGCGTCCCAGGCCATCCTCCATGCACCAACACATAAAATCTAAACAGCCCCAGAAGAGAAAGGGGAGAAAAGTCCATGCGTAGAGGAACAAAAGTGCTGAAACAAACAGCACGGGACTGAGGTGTGGAGAACTGGTGGCTTCTAAAGCTCAAGTATATGGGGCCGGAGCGATAGCCCAGCGGGGTAGGGCATTTGCCTTCCATGCGGCTGGCCCATGCCAGCCCGGGTTCGATCCCCGGCATCCCATATGGTCCCCAAGCACTGCCAGGAGTAATTCCTGAGTGCAGAGCCAGGAATAACCCCTGAGCGTCACCGGGTATGACCCCCAACAAAAAAGAAAATAAATAAATAAATAAATAAAGCTCAAGTATATTTGGGCAATAAATACACCTTTACAAATAAGTACATCAGGCCAGAGGGACAGCACAGCAGGGGAGGGCCTTGGTTCAATCCCCAACAACCCATATGGTCCCCCCGAGCACCACCCGGAGTAATTCCTGAGTGCAGAGCCAGGAGTAGCCCCTGAGCATTGCCAGTGTAATCCAAAAGGCAAACAAACAAACCAAATATGCACATCACTACCTACCACTGTCTCACTGTCTTCCCCGTACCATCGATTTGCTCAATCGGGCCCCAGTAACATCTCAATATGTCCTGTCACATGCGAGATAGCCCAAGGGCATCTGCCCGCTCCAGGAACATAAAGAGTCTCAAACCTTATTCCATCAAGTCATGGGAATGAGGTCCATAATCGTTACTGGTATTTGGCATGTCAAATATGACACGGGTATTTTTATAATCACTACCTTAAAAAAAAACACACATCAAACTCTACTTTAAGCTCTCAATGTCACATCAAGAACAATCTGAAGCAAGTTTCTTTTTCACTAGAAACACCTACAGTTTTAAACAGGACAGGTGGCCAAGAGCTAACCCACAGGAGGCATGGCGGCAGTCGACACTCTAAGGGCTGAGGACCAATGGCCTGCTGCAGAAACCACAATGCTCCAAGCCCGCAGCGGAGGCACACCAGACTTCTCTGAACAACATCATCTTGAGGCCAGGCCTGTGGCTCAGAGGAAAGAAGCTCCCGGGGGCAGAGAGCAGCCAGCACAGACGGGACTTCTCAAAGAGCCGTGGGCTGACATGCAAGGCGGGCAAAAAGCCAAAAGGCAGAAACCCATCCAGTCAAAAGCAAACTGGAAGTCCGTGGGACTAGTCTAAATTTTCCCATGATTTCATTTTAGTGCATCATTCTAGGACAAACTACATCTAAAGTCCACTCACTCGTTCAGAAAATGTCTTTGGCACCTCTGAACTCAGCAAGTGCAGACTCAACAAGAAAAAGCTCACGATCAGCTGTTGGGTGACACGCCCTACTGAGCCTTAGCCTCCAACTTGCTTGGCTTACTGGTCCCTGCCTTTGGAGAATCTCCGGAGCAGACACAATGAGAGTTCAGGCAGAACTGGACTGATTTCATAATTTTATATGCATCACTTTTATCACTTTTCTTCCCGTTGATCATCCATTTGTTCGAGTGGGCACCAGTAATGTCTCCATTCATTGGGAATGAGGTACATTATTGTTACTGTTTTTGGCATATCGAATACACCATGGGTAGCTTGCCAGGCTCTGCCACTTCTCTGGGTTCATCACAGGGGGACCCAGTCTTCTTCTGTCAGACCATCAACCAGCCAGGGCCCACGGAGCACAGCCCTGGGTGTAGACAGGCCTGTCTCATGTCTGCCACCTGCCGGACGCAGCCAACCACTGCAGCCCCACCTGCAGATTCCTAAATAAGGGCCAAATTTTATATGGCATAAATATTTTTATCATGAGTCTCGCTTGCCCCAGATCAATATTCTGTTCCCACGGGTCCCTGCGTGAGACATACATGTAGATATTCCAAGAGTATTTGGCCGCGTTGGATCACTGTATCACTGTATCACTGTCTTCCCGTTCATCATCGATTTGCTCGAGCGGGCACCAGTAACATCTCCATATGACCTGTCTCATGCAAATAGAGCCCAAGGGTACCTGCTTGCTCCAGGAACATAAAGAGCCTCAAACCATTCCATCATGTCATGGGAATGAGGTCTATAATTGTTACTGGTATCTGGCATATAAAATTGGATCAACCATATTGTAATCAATTCTCCTAGTTCAGAGACATGCCAGTATGCCTCCGGGCAAACTAACGTGTCTCTGACTCTAAAGGTAATGCCAAAGTGAATTATTCTGATGGATTTTGGACCTTAGTGGGATCCTGAGTCTGGGATCTGCTAGCTATATATATTCATGGTAAAAGGTAATAACGCCATTTCCTACCAGCTATATTCTGAACTGCCTGCTGGGTTCAGAGATGCAACCCCTCCTCCTCTGCTAGGGGGATTTTTGCCTCTAGAAATCAGCTCTGGCTTTTGAGAAGCTTGAGCCATGAAGGCCCACCTGAAGATCTACACTTCAAAAGGGGTCGATTTCCGTCTTCATCTCTAGATCGCCCAGTACATTGTGGGCTGGAAGATTCTGGCAGACTTCTGTCTATGAAAAACTAGAAGAAAGAAGAAGGGCCTTCTTGCCATTTCAGCTTCCCTTGGCTTCTGCCTCTCTCGTTCTCTCCGTCCTCTGTTGGGCCTCAACACGTGGTGGCAGCCATCTTGGCCTACACGTGGCGGGCCCAGCCGGACCAGAGTCTGGGGTTTTCCTGTTCTTGGATAGTATGAACCTGCATAGTAAAGACATTTAAAACCCCGGTTCCTGAGTTTTCACCCATTCCCCGGGCCTCGGGGCATGGACCACTCCTGGGGTTGGGGACCCCAGCGGCTCCCGTCTACCAGCCAGTCCGACCTTAGCCCTGAAGATGTCTGGCCCGCTTCGTACCAGAGTCGCAGTTTCACTGCATCCCCTTCTCAGCTTAAACCGTCACCACTTCTCTCCTTCCCGAGACCCTCGTTACCTGCTTTCCTCTGTACTAGTTTGCTCTGAGTCTAGCCACAACCATTGGTCCTTCTACAGGTTTCTCTCTCAGTGCTGAGAGCCAGGACGTGCCCCCTCAGGGCTCCCTGCCCGACGCACAAAGAACAGATAAATGCAGTCACCAGGGAGAAAACCAGAAACCGAAAACCAGGAGATGAGAAAGCTATACCATGATGGAAAACCAAAGATTTACAAACAAACGCCGCAAACTGAAGCAGCTTTTTCATGCTGTTATAAATGTCAATCCATCACCCAAGGGAAGTCGGAGTATCTTCCCCTCCCAAGCCAGAAATCAGTCAAGTGGGGAAAAGACCTTGGGTTTTTTTTTTTTTTTAATTTTGTTCTGTTTAGCTTCTTACAGTGTGGCAACATAGTCCTTTTCTTCCAATCTGTTTCTTCTTTTTTTTTTGTCACCCCGGCTCAGTACCTGCACTCAGATTTCGTCTCGGGGACCACCGGGACGAACCGCCACTGGCCGCGCGGCAACGCCTCCGCTGGGCTATCACTCCAGCCCCTGTTTTCACTAAAAGGTGCATGGAGGGCCGGGCGAGCCCAGCGGAGCGCTGCCTCAGCCATCCAGCCTGGGATCAACCCGGCAACCAATGTCCCCCAAGCACCGCAGGAGTAATTCTGAGTGCAGACAGGAGAAACCCTGAACATTGCCGGGTGTGACCCAAAGAGCAAAAAAAAAAAAAAAAAAGTGAACATGGGAGGCTAGAGACAGTATTAAGTGGTAAGGAGTTTGCCTTACACAGCCAACTCGGGTTTGATCCCTGGATCCCATTTGATCCCCAAGCACCACCAAGAGTGAGTCCTGAGTGCAAGCCAGGAGTCACCTGAGCGGCGGAGGTAGGCAAAATAAATAAATAAAAAAATAAGGTTCAAAAAATGTGAATATGGGTGGAGAGATACACCGTTCATTCCGGCAGGCCTGGGGACCCCAGGGTGCCTAGGATCAACCGGCACCCCGCAACGAGCACCCCAGGTGCCTAGGATGAACCACGGCACCCACAGTCCTAGGATGGAACTGGATGCCCGCCGCAACACGAGCACCCACCGCATACCATCCCTACAACTCCAAACTGAGGCCTTTAAATATACATTTTTTAATTTATTCTAAATAACAATAAACCCAGTGAGTTAAAGTTAAAAGTCAGTATTTTCCCCAGCCCACCCACCCAATAATAAACAGGACGGAGAAAGGCGAATCTTCATTTCGCCCAGCGCCTCAGAGGACGATAGTTTTCCCGCTTCGCGTTCCTGTCCTTGCCTTCACACTCCGGAGAGCGCCCGGCACCCCTGCGAGGATACAGACACAGCTAACAAAGTCACTGTAACCTCGAGGGGCCCCGACAAGCCTGCGCAGGGTTGGCGACCACCCTTTAAGGATGCGGTGTAAGATATTCCTGATTCTAGGACACAGCATCTCTGAGCACACCAGAGACACCAACGGAGCAAGGCGTCTGAGGGCCCTGTCGGGCTCCAGAACAGAAATGCCCCATCGTGGCCTGCCCGGCACTCTCCGGCCACCTGGTCAGCAGCCCAGTAATGTCTGCGCATCCAAGTGTCAGGTTCTGAGGCCTCACAGCTACTCACCCTTCGCTACCCCGCATCCCCTATGGTCCCCCGAGCACCACCAGGAGTAATTCTTACGTGCAGAGCCAGAACTAACCCCTACGCACCACTCGGTGTGGTCCAAAATAAAACTCCAAACCCACAGTTGGCAGCGGCCTTGGTTTTAAGGGCTTGGGGCACATCCTGGAAGACCCCGTCCAGAGCGTCGGCAGAGCTCATTTCATGGCCACGTGACTTAAGCTAACAGGAGCTCTCTTTAATTTCCTCGGAAAGTTTATTTTTCTCACGCCTGCTATTTGCAGAGCCAGCGCTATGCGAAGAAATTAATAAGTGAAGAATTTCTCAGAAATCCCACAACTTCAAGAATCTTGCAGATAAGGAAACAGAAGCGAGCTCACTGCAAGCTTTCCCACACAAATCCGGCTCGGCGTTGGAGAAAGGGGGGCTGGCTTCTGTGGCCAACGAGCCAAGCCCACAACACAAGACCAACAGCACCGGGAAAATGTGCGGTACTGACTGGCTCCTCACACGGGTGCCTATCTGCTGTGCTAAACTCGGGACCTCAGCCATCCCCTAGCTAGCACTGTAAAGACCCACAGGAGCAGAACAGGGGGGGGAGTCACGTGCCAGGCGCCAGGGGCGGGAGTCAAGGACACAAGATCAGTGCAAGGCTGGAGAGAGCACCCATACTCTTCCTCGTCCTCTTCCAACTTATCAAACACGTCACGGTCACAAGCATCTTGGGAAGCATGAGCCAGAAGCAGTCCCTGAGCACCCACAAACGTGGACCCCACAACAAACGGACGCAAACCAAAACGCAGAGCAACAGAGCAAAGTTCTTCCTGGCTACGGAAAGAGAACCTGGGGCTGGCACAGGGGCCAGGGCACCTGCCAGGCACGCAGCCAACCCTGGCTCGAACCCGGGCACCGCAGTCTACAGCTTCCGTCCACCCTAGAAGAGCAGGAGCCGTGTTCTCCCTTTCGGCCACGGCATCTGAGGCCCCTCCCGAGTTACACATCACGATGAGCTGATTTGTGCTCTGTCAAACAATATGCGAAGCCCCAGAGGAAATCATTTTATGCACCTGATCAAAATTCTACAGTTTTAAAATTATTCCTGCAACTGTTTTGCTTTTCAATGGAATCATAAAACAGCAAATTAAAGTTTGAATTCATTTCAAAAATAAACCTCTGTCTGCGGGGCTGCAGTGATAGTAGACAGGGAGCTTGCCTGCATACAGCTGACCTGGGTTCGATCCCTGGCATCCCCATCTGGTCCCTGGAGCACCACTAGGAGGAATTCTTGAGTACTGAGCCAGGACTAACCCCTAAGCACCACCAGGCTGGACCCACGAAACAAAAATAAAACTTCGAAGGTGCGCTATACCACTGAGAGAGTTTCCCTTTAAGACACAGAAGCTGGGGCTGCAGCCACACACCTCCCAAGACGCTCCCAAACTGTCTCTACCAACCCAGCCACTACTGGGCCACACCCAGTGACATGCCCTACAGTAAGCTCCAGCTACACTGAGCTTGCAGCCCCTCCCAGCTCTGCTAGGGAGGCTTTGAATCAGCTCTGGCACTTGTAAAATCCAAAAGGCCACCTGAAGTGCTGCATTTCAATAGAGTTGTTTACCTGTATTCATCTCTAGATAGGCTGGGAAGTTTTGGCAGAGTTCTGTCTATAAAATGAGCTGAGAGAAGAGAGAAAGCCCTTTTTGCCATTTTGGCTTCCCTTGGCGTTTTCCTCTCTCTGTCCTCTCTGTTCTCTGTTGGGCTTTAACACGTGGTGGCTGCCATCTTGGCCTACATGTGGCCCGGGCCCAGCCGGGAAGGCAGAGTTCGGGGTTTTTCCTGTTCTTGGATTGTACATCAGAACCGGTGATAGTAAACCCCTTTTAAAAACTGCGCCTATACCAAGAACCAATTATGAACACCTTTGTAATTATTGTATGTCTCACGGTGGTATAATAAAAAAATTTTAAAAAATAAAAATAAAAAAAATAAACTGCGCCTGATTCCTGAGTTGTCATCCATTCCCCACCAGCGCTGGAGGGAGAAGGGAACTTCGCTCTCTGGTTTTGTTGGGGGACCCCAGCGGCTCCCCGACACCTGTCCCCCAAACAGAAAACATGTCCCACCAAACAAAAAAAAACACAGAAACTAAACAATAAATGGAATTTGGAAAACGCAGAGAGAACAGTTCTCGTGAGACAAGACCACACCGTGTGATCCGTGTAAACTTCGGGGCAGCCAACCTTGCAGGCAGACGTCACACCACGGCGACGAGATCCCAGATCAAGGCACACGCTGGCTCGTGGCTACACTGTGTCCAACAGCAGGAGCTGACTGGGGAAAGGCTCCAACACTGGGGTCAGGGCAACACACGGCGGGGAGGCGTCTGCCTTGCACTCGGCCAACCTCGGGTTTGATCCCCGGCATCCCATACAGTCCCCTGAGCACCGCGAAGAGTAATTCCTGAGCGCAGAGTAAGGGAATAACCCCTGAGCATCACTGGGTGTGACCCAAAAAAGTGGGATAGAGAATGAATGAATGAATGAATGACTAAAGAAATAAATAAACCCCAGCACAATTTCTGGTTAAATATACTAAGTTTAAAATACTTTTTTGAAAAAAAATAAAATAAAATAAAATACTTTTTTGAACTCACCATTGAATATACACAAAGAGACTCTAAGTGATAAACTCTAAATATCTGCAGGGCTAGCCACAATGTGTAAAAAGAAGAGGAGAGAGATGCAGAGACAGAGAGAAAGAAAAGAGAGGAAATGGGGGTACCTGCAATTGAGGCAGCCTGGGGGTGGGTGGGAGGGGGTGGGGTACATTGTTGGTGGAAATGGGGCATTGGTGGAGGGATGGGTGCTGGAATACTGTGTTACCAAGAACCAATTATGAACACCTTTGTAATTGTATGTCTCACGGTGGTATAATAAAAAATTGAAAAATAATAAAAAAATAAAAAAATAAAATACTTTTTTCGGGGCTGGAGCAATGGTCCAGCGGGTAGGGCGTTTGCCTTGCATGCGGCCGGCCTGTGCTGGTTCCAGTTCGATCCCCAGCATCCCATATGGTCCCCGAGCACCGCCAGGAGTAATTCCTGAGTGCAGAGCCAGGAGTAACCCCTGAGCATCGCCGGGTGTGACCCAAAAAAGCAAAAATAGATGGTGTGATAGATGAGAGTAGGAAAAAAGACAGACAGACAGACAGACAGACAGACAGACAGACAGACAGACAGCTTTCTTTTTCGGTTTTTATTTAAACACCATGATTTAAAAAACTGTTCATAGTAGTGCTTTCAAGTACCCAATATTCTAACACCAGTCTGACCACCAATATGCCTTTATACCACCACCAAACCCTCGCCCCACCCCCCCGCCCCATGCCTGCTCCCTTAGCAGGCACTAATTATGCTGCTCATCACATCATATATATTGGATTAGTATAAGTTCTTTTTTGCTTTTTGGGGGTAGCATATGGGATGTTGGGGATCTAACCCGGGACAGCCCTGTGAAAGGCAAACGCCCTCCCTGCCGTACTATCGCCCGGTCTCAGCTAAAATAATTTGTTTTTCTTTTTGGGTCCACCCAGCGATGCTCAGGGGTAAGTCCTGGCTCTGCGCCTCAGGAACTACTCCTGGCGGTGCTCGGGGACCATATGGGATGCCGCGGATGGGACCCAAGTTGGCTGCGTGCAAGGCAAACACCCCCACCCGCTGGACTATCACTCTGGCCCCAGCTAAAATACTTTAAAGGCCAAGTCATGAAAGCCGAGGGAATGGACACCAAGAACGTAGTACCCACCAAGAACTCGTGTTTTTGTCTGACCAGAACCCTCCAGCCGCCCAAGAGCAGAAGCTGCCCACGACAGCACCCCCTGGGCTCCCTGGGGCAGCAGTAAGCGGGGTGGTGGAGGCAGGGGAGCGCCCAGCACCCCTCACAAGGCAGACCCTGCATGGGCCCTGCTCCCCTCAGGAGGGGACAACAGTAAACTAGCGGAGGACACAGCCGCGGGGGTTTGGCTAATGCATTCATCAAAAGCTCCAGCAGAAAGTTATTTTGCAGGGCTGGAGAAATAGTACAGCTGGCCCAGGTTCAAGTCCTGGCACCCCACATGATGCCCAGAGCCCACCAGGCGTGATCCCTAAGGGCAGAGCCAGGAGTAAGCCCTGAGTGAGCACAGAGCGAGGACTAAGCGCTGAGCACTGCCAGGAGTAAGCCCTGAGCACTACCGCATGTAGGCCCCCAAATGGAAAAACAGAAATAGCTATTTTGCAATTCCAGATTTCTTGTTGAGCCCAAAAGAACACAAACTGAGGAGTAGGATTTGCTATCATGGCGGGATATCAGCAGTCTATGGCACATCGTATATTACAGGAGAAAATGCATTGGCCACAGCACTCAAAACACTGAGTTACCTTCTTATACATCAAATCCACAGAAGCCACTCTGAAACAAGACTGAACCTGTGTGCACCCCATTACGATAATTCTATTGTAATTAGGTTCCAACCACCACCTACATTTCTGAGCAAGACAATTAAGTCTGAATGCTTTTAAAAAAACAAAAAGAAAAAATGTTAAAGTGAGGATTATTCTGTCATTTTAAGCAACATTTTCCGTTCACAGAAGAAAATCCATGAAACTTAACTTTCTTTTGGAGGAGCAGGGAGGTGGGTTTGAGCCACACCACCAGCGGCACTTCGGGGAGTGATCCCAGCCGTGCCCGGAAGCAGGTCCCAATGGAGCGCCGAGGCGGCCGCGTGCAAGGCGCGCCACCCCCTACTGCTTCCTCAGCAATAAAATCAACATCTCGGGCCAGAGCGATAGCCCAGCGGGTAGGCGGCCGGGTTCCATCCCCAGCATCCCATATGGTCCCCAGAGCACCGCCAGGATCCTGAGTGCAGAGCCAGGAGTAACTCCTGAGTGTCGCCGGGTGTGACCCAAAAAGCAAAAAAAACGTGGGAGTCAGAGGTTAGGTAAGACAGAAAATGGAACAGGGTGCCTATAATTGTTGAGGGTACTAGTGCCAACCTGGAACTGAGCATTAAATAGAGGCAGGGGGATACACATGACAACCTTTTAATGTATGTTCTGTAATCCATAGTCTGGAGGGGAAGGAAAAGAGAAAGAGAGAGAAAGGGAAAGAAATAAAGAACCTGCCATGGAGGTGGGGGCTGGGGAAGGGGGAGGGAACCGGGGATGTTGGTGGTGGGAGATGGGCACTGGTGGAGGGCACGGGTGCCTGAACACTGTATGACCAAAAACCCAAACATGAACTTTTTAATTGTATATCTTTTTATTTGGTATATCTCATGGTGGTATAATAAAATACTTAAAAAAAAATCAACATCTCTTTGTAGCCATAAGATGGGTTTGATTAACGGTAATTTTGTTTCTTTGAGGGGAGCATCCTGGTGATAGTCCTGGCAGTTAGGTCCTGGCAGTGAGAGGAACCATATGGGATGCCAGGAACCAATCTGGGTCAGCCACATGCAACGCAAGTGCCTGATGCACTGTACTTTCAACTCCGGTTCAAGGCTAACAGTATTTATTAACCAAACAAGTTGTTATTTAGTACTTGATGTCGGGCAATAGTTAAAACCTTAATTTCATCAGAATCCCTAAGTTAATGAAGAATATTTAATCATTAGGAGTGGAACAGGGGCCGGAGCAATAATAGAGCAGGTAGGGCATTTGCCTTGCACAGGTCGAACCTGGGTTGGATCCCCGGCATCCCATTTGGTCCCCTGGGCACCAC
>JAJIBD010008306.1:0-43831 GCA_021461705.1 Cryptotis parvus
TGCTGCTGACCTGAGCTGGCGTAGGTGAGGGACAACTGCCTTTGCTGACTCTGAGATGAGGGAACAGAGAAGCCGGTGCGCTCCGAGGACTGCCTAAAAGCGTGTTCCTTGAAGTAAACTTGACTTCTTGAACCGGGTGCCCCTTGCCCCCCGTCTTATCAGGGACATACAGGAAGTGCCTCTCCCTGAACCCTAAAGCCTCCCAGGTGAGCCCCCTCGTGGGTGTGTTGCTGATGGAGTACCCAGTGTGAACCCTCAAGGGAGGGACGGTGGTGGGTGCTGAAACAGACCCCAGCCCGCCTCTGGGGAGCCCCAGACCCACTTACTGGTGTTAATGAGAAACTGGTTGGAGACCCGGGGTGGTCCACGTCGTGGATGGCGCTGGCGAAGATGGCGGCCAGAATCTCAGGTCTGTGAACACGTCCTGCAGCACACACAGCAGAGTGAGGGGCCGCGCCCTGCCAGTGCTCCGCGCCACTGCCTGCCTGGCCGCTTGGGGGTCCTACCTCCAGGGCTGGTGTGGCCAGCAGGGCGTGCGTGGACTGGGCCACGTCAGCCGCGTGTGTGCTGTTGTGGTAGGCCACGTCCTGGCGATAGTGACTCTCCAGGGTGAGCAAATAGGTCACAAGCGTGTCGGGCGGGAATCTGGAACGTCTTCATCAGGTCCCTTCCCTGCCGTAGCTGAGACCCCATCAGGACCTCGGGCTCAGGGCCACAGAACGCCTGCTTCTACTCCTCTCCTGAGCTCCTATTCATCCCTCAAAGCCCTGACCCCCGCTCTTCCATCCTGATTATCCTCTGTGGGAGGCGACCAGCCCCCAACATCTTTCTTTCCCTCCAGCTCCCCCAGCTCTCTGGTTCCCTTTGGGGATGAGCCCAGCGTTGAGATTTGTAGACAATCAATGTTTCGACTTGGTGAATTCCCTGAGCCAATGATGCCATTTGTCTTTTTTTTTTTTGCTTTTTTGGGGTCACACCTGGCCACACTCAGGGGTTACTCCTGGCTCTTCACTCAGGAATTACTCCTGGCGGTGCTCGGGGGACCATGTTGGACCACTGGTATCACTTGTCTTCCTGTTGTTCATCGGGCACCAATAACATCTCCATACATCCTGTCGCTAGTGTAGCCCAAGGGCATCTGCTCACTCCAGGAACACAAAGAGCCTCAACCCATTCGTTCAGGTCATGGGAATCAAGTCTGTAATTGTTACTGGTTTTTGGCATATCAAATATGACACGGGTAGCTTGCCAGGCTCTGCCGTGCGAGTGTGCTGATTCTCAGTAGTAGGCTCTCAGTTCGTGCATTTACTGATGAACTTTATGGCTGCTTTGCGGCCATGCGCAACAAGGGAGAAATCGGCTTTTCTCTTAGGTGGAGCTGACGAGCTGTGGAGTCCAGATGTTCATGTGGGATGCTGGGGCTCAAACCCGGGTTGGCCGCATGCAAGGCAAACACCCTTCCTGCTGTGCTGTCACTGGGCCCTAATGATGCCATTTGGGAGTGATGGGGAATTTGAGGAATGAGGCTCCCCCAGGCCTCGAGGTCTGGGGGCAGGAAATGGCAAAGAAACCCCAGTTATTGGAAGTCAGGTTGGGAGGTACCTGGAGGATGGTGAAAATGACAGCTGTGAGGGGCCGGTCTCCACTCAGCTCCGCCACCTTGAACACATCCAGCCCCCACTTGTTGGTACCTTCCAGCACCTATAATGCAGGACAGGACATGATGCCGCTCCACCCACGTGACTTGCCTGTCAGCGTCCCCCAGGGCCAGCCCCACCCCAAGAGACTTGGCCATCAGTGTCCCCCCAGAACCGCCCCACACCAACACTGAACCCCTAATGCCATCACAGAATTCCGGGTGGGCTCCCCACCTTTGCCAACTGCTCCTCCTGGTCAGTCTGAACTCCAAAGCGTGGGACGGTGGCTGCAGAGAGGCTGGCCTGGTGCGGAGGGTGACGCAAGCCACTGATCTGGGACATTGGTCTTGGCACTTCCGCTGGGGCCACCATGGACAAGTCCATCTCGGTCTGCTGGTCTGTAAGTGGGGACAGAATCTGATTCCTGTGCTGGGGTCATCCTGCCTTGTCCAGCCTCACAACAAACTGGTTTCCTTCTTCTCTAAATCACAGAGCACTTAGAATAGTGTCCCTGTCTGGGACTGACATGGACCCTCCCCTGTTCAGGGCTAATCTCAGTGACCGCTACAGGTACCTAGTACCCCTGGACATTGGGGATAAGTCCCATAACCTTTCCATCCTCCAAATTAAGACCTATCTGTCTCATTCTTTGCATTGCTTCCTTGGTGAGCTCCCATTCATCCTTCAAAACCCTAGTATTAATGCCCCTCCTCCCAGAGTTTACTCCTGCTCTCGCATCTCATTCAGCCCTGAGGGCTTGGGGTGTCTGCAGCTGCTCTCTCCCCCCAGTAGGGCTGGGGCTTCTCTCTCTCTCCTCCTTCATGCCTCTCCAGTGGTGCCCAGGCAGTGACACACCCCAGCTCACCTAGGAAGGTCCGAGATATGTACTCCGACACCTGGATCCCGGAGCGGCTGGTTTCTGACAGGTGTGTCAACTCTCGGCTCAGCATCCGCTTGAACTGTGAAGATGGGGGGTTGGGGTTTCAGGGCAGGGAGGAGATGCGGGGCGCGGCTGGGCGCTGGCCTGTTGTGGTGCCCACCTTGTTGGAGGCCATCTCGCCCACCGAATGCCGTGACTGCAGGCCCTCCAGCTGCTCCAGGCACCAGTCCAGCTCCTCCAGTGTCTCTGATGCCAATTTGTGCCCAGGCTCCTCTGGGAGTGGTGAGTCAGGAACTGCCCAGCCCACCTGGGGGCGCCCTCCACTGGAGATGTCCTAGCCCTGGCTCCCTGCCCAGTGCTGAGACCTGACCTCAGACCTGTCCCAAAGGCACTGTTTGACCACGCGCGGGTTGCTGCCCTTCTCCGAGCCTCGGCCTCCCCTCTGCCCTTTGTGGGGGTTACCAATAGCATAGCCTAAGGGCACTCCCAGAGGTCAGTCTGGGCAGGAAGGTCACTGCAGAGGGTGTGCTCACCTAGAGGTGGAGGAGGCTGAGTCGAAGTTAAGGGGTTCCCAACGGATGCCTGCCTAGGGTAGAGTGGACAGACAGGTAGCCACGCCCCTAATCCTCCATGCCCGGCTTCCCTCCAGAAATGCCAGCAGTCCTGCCCCGCCCCGCCCTGAGTGCCAGGCCACGCCCTCCCGACAAAGCCCCGCCCATCCTCCTAAGGTCCCGCCCCTCATGTGTGCGCCCGGCCTATTAGGCCATGAAACCTTGTCTTTGGGCCCCGCCCACTGTCGTTAGCCCCGCCCACCTCGTGTATAGGCCCAGCCCCTCGCTGCCTACTTGCTTCCCGCCACACTTATTACCTGGCTGCCGCTCTCCTGGCAGGTGAGCCAGGCTGGCCACATTACTCCGAACAGCTCGCAGACTGGCTAGGACCTATCAGCAGGGTGATGGTCAGCATGAGAAAGGGTTGGCCAGCTGGGAGGGTGGGGATCCCAGCGAGGATGGGCGGGTTGGGCCCCCACCTGGGCAAAGGGTGTCACAATCATGTCTTCTCCGTGTCTGCAGAAAGCAGGGGTGGCAGGGAAGGCAGTCAGGAGGCTTCTGTCACCGTCCACTCTCCAGTTCCTACCCGCGCTGTAGGGACTCTCCCTCCACATTGCCCGGTCCACTCCCTGAAGGTCACTACAGTGCCTCCTACTGGCCGCACACGTTAGCTCAGCCTCCTAACGAGGAACTCAGTTCCGGGGTCAGCGGAGCCTCGTCCCGATGGACCATACCCAACTGGGTTTTGGCCACTGGAGAGCTCAGATTTACGTATCTGGCCCGTGTGTGCCTGGAATTGCTCCCAACCGCCCCATCCTGAACCCAACGCTGTCTTTTTGGACATGCCTGGAGTGTCCTGGCCAGCTCCTACTTAAACCTCAAAGCCCAATGCAAATAGTCACTTGAAGGAGGTGCGCTAGGTGAAGGTACGGAAGAGGGCTGGGCACTCACAGGTCGCTGGCCACGGAGGAATTCCTGGACATGGCCTTGGGAGAGAGCTCATAGTCGCTGTCCGGGCGGTAGAGAAAGGACTCCCGCCGCTGGCAGTGCTGAGCTTGCGCCGGCCACTCCAGGCCCCCTGGGCGTCGAGTGAGAGTCTTCCGCATGAAAGTCCATTCTCCAGGTCAAAGCTGATGGCAGAGGGAGGCCGGTGAGAGCGGACCCCATTAGGGTCCCCGAACCCCATCTGTGTTCTGGCGTCCCTGAGCCTGTTCCACCCCCACCTCTGTCGCTCCGGGTTAGAAACGTTCGCGTGTCCCCAAACTGTGTGAGCACGGGGAGGTCTCAGCCTTTCTCTGAGGCCCACATACTCCCTACATGCAAAGGCGGAAACAGTACAAGAGACCAGGTTAAACTCACTTGCTCTTCCCGAAAGGCCATGCCCCAGCCAGCTCCGGTCACGCCCCAGCCAGCTCCAGCCACGCCCCAGCCAGCTCTGGTCACGCCCACAGTCAGTTCCGGTCACGCCCCAGCCAGCTCCGACCACGTCCCCAACTAGCTCTGGCCACGCCCCCAGTCAGCTCCGGTCACGCCCCCAGCCAGCTCCTGTCACGCCCCCAGCTTCTGCAGCGTCCCTTCTATATTTTTGGGGGTCACACCGTCAATGCTCAGGGGTTACTCCTGGCTCTGCACTCAGGAATTACTCCTGGGGGGTGCTCGGGGGACTATATGGGATGCCGGAGATCCAATCCAGGTTGGCTGAGTGCAAGTCAACTCCCTCTCCGCTGTGCTATTGCTCCAGCCCCCTGTTTGTTTTTTCCTTTTTGGGTCACACCAGCGATGTTCAGGGGGCTGCTCCTGGCTCTGCGCTCAGGGATTACTCCTGGCGGTGCTCAGGGGACCCTGTGGGATTCCAGCGACCCAGCCTGGGTCTGCTGTGAACAGGGCAGACACCCTCTCCACTTACTATGGCTCCAGCCCCTGGGACTGTTTTTCTTTCTGAGCTAAACTTGGCCTCCAGCCGGCGGGTCAGGCGTCTCCATGACGTGGCGGCACAGGCGAGAGCACCCGGGCTACGGGAACTGTGTGCCTGGTAAACGGAGTCAGGGGACTGCCCTGCCGGCCTCGTGTGCTGGCGGCATCTCGGTGCAAGCTCAGGAGCTCTGGGCTGGGCTGCCGCGGGAACCCAGGAGCTGGAAGGACACTACAGAGGAAGGCCAGGGTCACTGCTGACCCTCCCCCCGGTCACTGTCTGGTCACACACTTGGAGAACAGGCCTCAGCTCCGGAGCCAGCCGCTACCAATGACGGCGACCAAGCACCTGATACACGCGTTGCCACAAGCTGCCTCGGACCCCAGCCTCGCCCCTTTGCCCCCCAAAGCCAGCATTTCTCCGCCAGTCTGAACCTACCACCGCAGAAGGGGGTCTTGGGACTCAGGCCCACTTGGGTCTGGGGGTGGCAGATGTGCCCCCCTTTGTTATCCACCCGACCTCGGGGCCCTACCAAAGTCTCCCTGACGGCAGGGCTCAGAGACCGACCCTCAGGGCTGTCTGGTTGCTGACCGCTCTCCCCACCCCCACTGTTCCCACTGGGACTCACCCCAACGGGGCAGGGGCCAGCCCCGGCGAGGAGGAGACGTGAGTCTGCACGACCCGGTGCGGAGGGGCCCAGGGCGCCCAGGAGGAGAGCCGCCCCACCCCAGGGAGTCCACACCCCCACCTCACCACAGCGGATGGGCCACCGTGAAGCGCCGCTGCAGGCGGATGCTCTGGCTCACCGGAAGCTTCCTGAAGAGCCCAGGGGAGCCCCGCGGAGAGCCCCTGGGGGGAGCTGGGCCCTGTGGGCGCAGGGGGTCCCTGCATGGCCCTGCTCCAGGAGGCCTGAGGCTGGCGGTCCGGGCAGGGCTGTGCTGGGCCTTTTTAGCACAGTCTTTGGGGGCGGGGCCTGGGGAGGCGCCCTGTGGCCACCCGCTACTTCTTCCTCCACCTCGTCCTGGCAGGGAAACTGAGGCACGGCGCTGGCAGGTCATTCTGCTCCTGCTCTGGGTGGGCAGCGCTGCCCCGTCTCCTTCCCGAAGCCCCCTCTCCCTCCCCTGCCACTGAGGACACCCCTGAGTGCTGCGGACCAGCTGGGGCAGGGGGCGCTGAAGTCAGAGAAGGCGTGGAAGAGGGTCAGCACGCACCGCGGCCGCCCCACCGCACCCGGCGGCCCCTTCGTCCATGTTCCAGACCCAGGGCCAAGGCTGACAGCTGGGAAATGGAAAACCAAGACGGGAGCAAGGTGGGGCTGAACTGTCGTCCCGGCCGCCCCACATCCCTCGTGACCCCCAGCGGCGGCCTCTGGGTCCGGGCGGGCGCACTATCCCGCCCCACAAACATCCTCTGCCCTGGCGGCGTCTCCCGTTTCCTGTCCCAGCGTGGAGCCCGCCCCGCCGGATGGTGGCCCCCTCTGGTGTCCAGCAGCGGGGGAAGGTCCAGGGCTGTGTCCAGCACCCCCCCAGGGATGCAGGGTGGCCTGCTTGCATCCACGAAATAGAGAAAAATCAAAAACAACCAAGTCTCAGGGCTACCAGCTGAGGACGAGCCTGGAGCCCCCACAGGGGCGGAGCCTGATGAGGCACCTTCAGCCCCGCCTGGCCCAAGGCCCAGCGGCTGCCGCTAATAAACGGGTTCCACGACTATGGTGTTTGGAGTTACGTAGTTGGGGTCAGTGGAGCATCTGTGGCCCGACGGGTGGACGCTGCCCTTCCCCAGCGCTGCTCAAGGAGTCTTGGGGCTTTGGCTGGGGAGCCCCGAGGCACCTGCTGGGAACCAGCGTTGACTGTCCCCAAGACAGAAATGTCCTGGGTGGGTGTTGGGCGAGACCTAATTATTGTCAGTCCCGGGGGCGCCTCCGGGCTCAGAGACAGCAGCAGCCAGGTCCTGGGGTCTGGGCTCGGCCCCATCCGCAGCAGAACTCATGAGATCCCCAGCACCGGGTCCAGGAGCCCTGGCATGGCTCCGTGGGGGTGGGACCCACATGACCCCCAGAGGAAGCTGTCACAGAGGGGCTGGGCGCTGGCGCTCAGAGGAAACCCAGCCTAGCCCCGTACAAGGACGCCCCAAGTGGGCTTCCTGGAATCCCAGTGGCCAGTGTCCGGCCCTGTCTCGCCTCTGCTTCCCGACGGTGTGAGGGCCCCGGGCATGAGGGGGAGGTCACAGTCTGCGGACTAGGGTTCACAGCCGAGCCGGTGCCTTCTGGAGTGTGGGTGGGTCCTCCACTTTCCCCAGAGACTCTGCCCACTGCCAACTGTGATTCTCATTTTCAGTTGGGGAAACTGAGGCATGTGCTCCTCCCACTGTCCATGGTGGAGCTGGGCTGGTCCATGCCTGCCTCTGCAAGTCCCTGCCAAGGTCCACTCTCAGCTCCAGGTAAGAGCCATCAGCTCCCCCCAAAGTCCCTTCCTGGAGAAACATTTCTCCTCTCCGTCACCAGGGGGCGCACACCACTAGGTTTTTACTGTAGACTCGGAAAATGAGGCCTGGAGGGACCCGCGTGACACCCAGGCAGGCCTTTGCCTTGCACACAGCTGTCCCGGCGTCAGTCACAGTCCCCCAGCACCGCCAAGAGTGACCCCTGAGTGCAGAGCCAGGAGTAGCCTCTGCGCATTGCCAGGTGTGGCCAACAACACAGAGACCTGGAGGGGCGGGTGACTTATCCCAGACCTGGAGGAGAGTTTGACAGAGAAAAATGGCAGATTCCTCCTGGTGAGATCCCAGCCTCAGGTCCCTCGCTCCCCTCTGCCGCAGGGGCCTGCAGCCTTCCCAGCCCGCTCGTGGCTCGCTTGCTCCAGCCTCCTCCTCCCTCACTGTTCCTCAGAACAGCCAAGCTGAATCCGTCCCCATCCCCTAGCCCAAAAGTTCCTCTTCCTGTTGACTCCTCAGCTCTGGAGCATCACCTCCTCCAGGAAGGCCTCCCTGACCAGTCCGGTCAGATGTCTCCGAGCCCATTCCTGACACATATACAGTTTCACAACCCATGTGCAGAGTATCCGCGTATGTGTCTCCCTCATCCAGTCCTTGCAGGCAGCACCAAACGCCTGCTCCTGCGGTGCTCTCCGGGCTCAGCATTCAGTGGGTGCTCAGTAAAGACCTGGGGAATGTAGAGAATTCCCCCTCACGCCGGTGGCCACCGGGCCCGTGACACCTGATGCTATTGAGTGAGAGGCCTAGGATAGTCTGTTCCTTCTGATCATAACCCTGTTCCCTGCACTCCTAACCCGCCGCTCCTGTCCCTGCAGGCAGAGCTGAGCTGACCTTTGACCTTTGATCTTTCTTTCTTTCTTTCTTTCTTTCTTTCTTTCTTTCTTTCTTTCTTTCTTTCTTTCTTTCTTTCTTTCTTTCTTTCTTTCTGCTTTTTGGGTCACACTCGGAGACGCTTAGGGATTACTCCTGGCTCTTTGCTCAGAAATTACTCCTTACAGTGCTCAGGGGCCATATGGGATGCCAGTGATTGAACCCGGGTCAGCCACGTGCAAGGCAAACGCCCTACCCACTGTGCTATGGCTCTGGCCCTCTGCCCAGCTGGTTTGAATCCCAACAACCAGGAGCTTGTGGCTGCCCTTACCTTGGATGTGGTATTCAGTAGGTGCTTAGTAAATGCTTGTGGAACAAGATGTGGTACACAATGGGGGCTCAATAAATGCTTACTGAACAAGGCTGTCCTGGGATAGAGGGGGCCCCACGCCAGGGGACATAGCCCCAGCACAGAACATTTAAGACATAATTCCCAGTGCCCTGGCCCCTGACAGACTCAGGGAAAGCTGCTGCTGATGGCGGGCCTTGACCCGGCTTCCCTGCGTGTCCAGCCCCTCTGGCCCCATCTTAGCGCACGTCTGCAAGGATGCCCACCCTGTGAGCCCCACTCACACACACAGGACCCCACTCTCCACTCCAGCTTTCCAGAGCCACTGGGGGCTCCCCCAAGCCCGTGGGCCCAAACTAGTTCTTGCTTATTCTCTCTCTCTCTCTCTCTCTCTCTCTCTCTCTCTCTCTTTGCTTTTTTTGGGTCACATCTGGCAATGCTCAGGGGTCTCTCCTGGCTCTGCACTCAGGAATCACTCCTGGCTGTGCTCGGGGGACCATATGGGATGCCGACGATCGAACTTGGGCCGGCACAGGTTGGCCGCGTGCAAAGCAAGCGCCCTACCTGCTGGACTATCGCTCTGGCCCTCCCGCTTATTCTTCTTTTTTTTTTTTTTTGGTCACCCCCCCCCACCCACCCGCGCCGCCAACCGGGACCCCCCCAGCATGGGCCGCCGGCAAGCAACGCCCTACCCACTGGCGGCTCGCCCGCTTATTCTTTCTTAAAGATGGAAAATTATGAGTCATTGGGCAGCGGGGGTGGGGCAGAAGGGTCAGTTGGGTCACCTGGGCACAAGCTCAGCCTGTGTCCTTGATGCTGATGGAGGAAGCCAGGACTCATCATGGGGAGCACTCTGCCTACTGGACTCATTATGGGGAGCATTCCTGGACTCATCATGGGGAGCACTCCACCTCCTGGACTCATTATGTGGAGCACTCCTGGACTCATCATGGGGAGCACTCCACCTCCTGGACTCATCATGGGGAGCACTGCCTGGACTCATCATGGGGAGCACTCCTGGACTCATCATGGGGAGCACTCCTGGACTCATCATGGGGAGCACTTCGCCTCCTGGACTGAACTTGTGGGTCTGTGCTCTCAAAGTTCCTAGGGGGGCTATGAACCCCTCCTTTGCCCCCTGGATCTGGAGGGCCAGTTGGGAGCATCTTCCCACGTGCCTGGTGCTCCCAATGGACAGTCAGAACTGTAGTGCTCACCTCCTTTCTTCTTCCCTTCTACTTGGGACACAGCCCCAAAGGCCTTCCCCTCCCGGCAGGCCACAGGAGATGGGGGTGCCGCACTTCTCCCCACCACCCCTGAAACCTTCCACCCTGGCCTGCTCATGCACCCCCCCCCCATCTTGCAGAGGCCCGGAGAACCCTACAAACACTCCCAGAAACGCAGGGGAGGTGACCCCACATGGGCTCTCACGGCCCTACGTTCCTCTCGTTCTAGCCAGCCCAGGTCCTGTGCCATCAAGCAACCGCCCCAGAGAAGCCCCCCCATCCACCAAAGCCAGGCCCCGCCCCACGCCGATCAGGCCCTGCCCCACCTCACAAAGCCACGCCCCTTCCCACTAGGCCCTACCCCTCAGTTGTTTTTTTTTGTGCGTCACACGGGAGATGTTCAGAGCTTATTCTTGGCTCTGCACTCAGGAAATTCTCCTGGCGCTCGGGACTATATGGGATCGAGGTACTCAGGGGACTATATGGGATGTCGATGAAAGAACCCCGGTCAGCCGCATGCAAGTCAAATGCCCTAGCTGCTGTCCTATTGCTCTGGCGCCATCTGACTATGCCCCGCCCCATAAGGCCATGCCCCGCCCACCTCCAGGCCGCGCCCCACCTGGGCCAGGAGCAAAGTACCTTGTCAGCCCTGCTCTCACGCCCCCTCCAGGCCTGCTCGCAGCAGCCCGTGGGCCTTTTGGGGTCCCAGTGGAAGCGTTGCTACATGAGGATGGAGGATGGAGCCTGGAGCTGCAGTCACAGATGCCTCGGGGCTCGCACTGTGCCTGGGGAGGCTGCAAGCGCCCACCTGCTGGGGAGTGTGTGCGCCCACCCTGCTTGAGCTGGGGTGCATGCGGCAGAGAAGGGTAGCGGAAGGATCTGCCCCCGCGGGAATCAAAGAACCGAGCTCCAGGCCCCGATGGGAGCGGCGGCCAGGAGCTGTCCACAGGGCGGTGCTGAAGGTCCCTGAGGGGACTCCAGCGGGAGCTGCGGAGGTCTGGGGTGAGCCAGACTCCAAGGCTCTGCCGTCCCCTCTGGCGCTAAGGGAAGAGGGTGAAGGTAGGAACTTGCAGTGGAGAGACCCAAAATAGCCCTGCAGGTGCTGCTACAGGGTGCGGGGAGAATGCGGCGCCCCCTCGCCCCCTATGCTGATCCTTCTGGCGCTGAACGTGCAGCGGAAGACAGGTGTGGAGAGCCTCCAGGCCGAGCGCTGTCCACGCGGGACGTGCTGACGGGCCTCGCCCCTCCCAGTTCCCGCAGCAGGACCCCCTTGTAGGCTAGAGCGTGTCCCCACCTCAGGGAGGCAGGCGCAGCTGGGGTCTACTCAATCCTGAGGCAGGGGGTCTGGGAAGGGCGGGAAGCAGGGCAGGCAGAGAGAGGAGGCGCGGCTGCCGGAGGGGCTCATGAGCTCTGGCCACTGCCCCGGCCCCAGTTCTACCCCTGGGTGTCTCTGGACATCCAGACAGTGGAAGTTCGTAGAAGTGGGCGTGAATGTGGGTCTCTCTCTTGGCATCCTTGATATCAAACATGAAAAATCTAAGTCCAGGCTGGCATGACAGCAGCCGGGAGGACACTCGCCTTACACACGGCCCACCTGGGCTCAACCCCACAGGGTCCCCGAGCACCACCAGGGATTCCTGTGTGCAGAGCCAAGAGCAGCCTCAGAGCACAGTTGGGTGTGGAGCCGGATCGCCCCGAAAAGGAAAATCAAAGTGCAGGCCGCAGAGAATGATCTGCATGTTCACGAACACCTCAGGGCTCAGCTCAAGGCCCTGAAGACACTCCTGGCTCCCCTGGGCCCATGAGGGCTGTGGGCTCCCCTGTGCACCCCCAGACTCCCGCCCTACTGCAGCCATGCGGGTCTGTGCTTAGCGCCCCACGCGCCTGATGCTCTGGGGTCTGAGGCTTTGCACATTCTGTTCTTCCACTTTGCACACCCTTCCAGACTCCACACACACACGTGCACACATGCACACACAAGCACACGCGCGCAAGATACACACATGTGCGTGCACACACACTCACACACACGTGCATGCACACACTCACAAATGCACACACACGCGCACGAGCACACACGTGCACACTCACACACACACACACGAGCAGGCACACGCACACTCACACATGCATGCGCACACATGTGCGCACGCACACTCAGACACATGCGTGCACACACATTCGCACAACACTCACACATGTGCATGCACACGCACACGCTTCTCTTCACTCTTCTGACTGAGAGCAGACGCGCACCTTCCAGCAGCTTTTCCTTCCGCCCTGGGCCACGAGACTCCTCTGAGCCCCCCAGACTCTCGCCTCTCCGGCGGCTCTGAGTCCGGGTCTGCCTCTGCTCGTCCATGACTGCGCCCAGTATCACGTCCCCCACCTGCAGCCTGTGCTCGAGAAACGCCAGGAAAAGGGCCAGAGAGAAGCACGAGGGGTCCTGGCCCCGGATGTGCCTGAGCTGGCTGGGTCCCTGGCACCCCACAGGGTGCCCTGAGCACGGAGACAGGACGCATCCTGAGCACTGTCAGCTGTGACTCAAAACTCAAAATAAAATAAGGGTCCTTGGGCCAGAGCAACTGTACAGCAGGGAGAGCTCTTGCCTTTGCACCCGCCAAGCCGCTTCCCTCCTCGGCATCCCATAGGGTCCCCCTAGAGCACCAGGCGTGATCCCTGAGTGCCGAGCCAGGAGTCATCCCTGAGCACTGCTGGGTGTGGCCCAAAACAATTAAACAAAAAGAGACTTCTTGCTTCCAGACTTTCCTCTAATCTCCCAGGGGTGCCCCCACCCCCTGTCCCTCACCTGCCCGAGGCCGGCCCCTGGCTGGGCTCTGCCCCGCGAAGTTTCGATGGTGAAGACCACACGGGTGCTGGGTTCCGTGTCAGCTCCAGGGCACCCCAGGCGGCTGGACAGGGGCGGCAGCAAAGGGTCCCCGAAGCGTCTCGGATGATCCCGGTGCCCTGCGGGCTCACCGGCGCCGAGGAGGCAGCATCTGTGGGTTCCCGCACCTGCCGGGGCATCCAAGGCAGGGGGTGAACACGAGGACCCCAAAGCAGCCGCCCTGGGTCCTGCACCGCCCAAGAAACGCATCTGGGGCTTCCTTCATGCCGCTCCTCTGGGCAGTGCAGCTGCTGGCTCAGGCCCTGGGACACCCCAGCCGGGCACCGGCAGGACGGTCAGTCACAGGCTCACACCAGCCTGAGCACTGACACCACCCCTGCGGCCAGCGAGACCACAGCCCTCCTTGAGATGACAGACAGACAGACAGACAGCTACGGAGCCCTGAAAAGGCACACACGGCCCCAAGGGCACCCTTGAACTGTGGTTTATTTTCTTTATTTTGGGGGAGGGCCATACCCAGTGGTGCTCAGGGCTTACTCCTGGCTCAGGAGTAAGGGCCTCGCTCAGGGTCCTGCAGAGCCGAGTCCCTTTGGCCTGTCTAGACCCCAGACCCACAAAACATACTGGGGGCGGCTGAGCCACACTCCTGTGCTCAAGGCTTGCTTGTGGCCCGCGGGCTGGGGCCCCCTGTGCAAAGCGGGGTGCAGGCCCAGGCCGGCTGGGGGGGCCCCTGCGCAGAGGCGGGGTGCAGACCCAGGCCGGCTGGGGGCCCCTGCGCAGAGGCGGGGTGCAGACCCAGGCCAGCTGGGGGGCCCCTGCGCAGAGGCGGGGTGCAGGCCCAGGCCGGCTGGGGGCCCCTGTGCAGAGGCGGGGTGCAGGCCCAGGCCGGCTGGGGCCCCCTGCACAGAGGCAGGGGTGCAGGCCCAGGCCAGCCGGGGCCCCTGCACAGAGGCGGGGTGCAGACCCAGGCCAGCTGGGGGGCCCCTGCGCAGAGGCGGGTGCAGGCCCAGGCCGGCTGGGGGGCCCCTGCACAGAGGCAGGGTGCAGACCCAGGCCGGCCGGGGGCCCCTGCACAGAGGCGGGGTGCAGGCCCAGGCTGGCCGGGGCCCCTGCACAGAGGCGGGGTGCAGGCCCAGGCCGGCTGTGTGCGCTGCAGAGCCCCCACGCCCGTCTGTCGCTTTGCATTCAAGTCATTTCTAAAGCATCAGAGCCTGTGGGACCTGCAGTCAGACGGCACTGCCTTGCCTGTGGCTGACGTGGCTGATTCCCACCACCGCGCGAGGCCCCTGAGCTGTGTCAGGAGTGACCTCTGAGAAGCCTGCTGACCACCAGTGCTGGGCATGTGGGCCCTGGGGCCTAACAATGGCGGATTCCTGTGGGAGGACAGAGGGGCCCTCACTGCGGAGCTGAGTGTCGGGGCCCAGCTCCTGAGCGTGGGCGGGATGCCCCCTGCACGGCAACCTGGGTTCAAGCCGGGTTCCCTGGGGCCCTCCAGGCCCTGCCAGGTGTAATCCCTGAGCACAGAGCCCTGCGTCAGCCCTGAGCACCACTGGTCACGCGCGGCACAAACCAAAATAAATAGACTCTGCACTAGACCTTAGGGGTCTCTTCCTCTGCTTCTCTCCAGCATAGCTGAGCCCTGGTTGATGCCACGGGGGTCCCTGGGCCTCAGTTTCCCCTCCCACTCACCTCACTCAGCAGGAAGGGGGAGAGCCGTTCCACTGCGCCTCATGCTTCAGGTCGCCCTGACCCTGGGGAGGTGAGCGTGAGGCCCCAAACGGGCGGGCCACAATCTCTGAGGCCCACCCGGTCACGGAACCGGAAACGGATGTCCTGACTCCAGCGCCCAGAGCAGCTCTGCAGGCGTCAGGGACCACCCCACCCCGAAGCCCCCAACTCACGCGACTTGCATGGGATCTGGCGCCTGCTCCTCGCTGCCCCCTCCCCGAGAGCTGAGCTGGTCCTGTGACCTGCTGGGGGCGGGAGATGGCCACCCCCACCCCACCGTGTGGGCACCTTAACTAACTCGCTGCCAGCCAGGGGGGGCCAGGGGGGGGAGCGGAGGCTGAGACTGTCAACCTGGAGCTTGGGGGTAGCCCGAGGCCGGGCAGTCGCCGCTGTTTTATTGCCGCCCCCCACACACACACACACAGAGTCACCCAGGCGAGACTTGGGCGGGGGGGGGAGACCCGCAATGGACAGCTTTCCCCCAGCTCAGGTTTCTGGGGTACCTGCTCACTGGGGATTTCGGGGGCCGGGGGTCTGGAGCCTGCAGGCTCGGGTAAAGCTGGACGATGCCGCAGGCCGATCCAAGACCCTCTAAAGTGGCCTAGTCCCCAGGAGAGAAGGGGCGGGGGCCGCGGTGGTGGTCACGTGCTGACCCGGGGGCGTGGTCTGGGAGGTGGGCGTGGCCAGGGAGCTATGGGTGCTGTGCGTGGGGCTTGCGGAGGGCTCGGTGGCCGAGGTGAAGCCAGGGGAAGGGGCCCGGGAGCCACTCCTCGAGTTAATGTTTCACCCGAACTGCCGCCTGCCCGGGAGGCCCCGCCGTCCTCTCTGCCCCGAGAACCATCCGAGCATGACCCTCGCTGGGTCAGACTCACCCGGATGAGCAGGTGACCTTGCCTGTGACCTTGCCTCTCTCTCTAAGGGCGGTTTCCTCCAGGGCGCATCCGGCCCCTAAGGGCCACTTTTGTCCAAGTCCTGGTCATTACTGGGTGCTACTTAAAGAAAAGCAGAGGGTCCCGCAATTATCGCAGGACCCCGCCCCAAAACCTGCTCCTCCCAGTCTAGGTATCTGCGCCCCAGCCACCCCTCAGGGGCAGCCACCCAGCTTCTGCGTGCCAGGCTCAGGCAGGGCACCCGCCTCGCAGGCGCCCCTCGCCTCCCCTCCCCAGCACCACCGCTTGTGAGTGTTGCCGCCAGGGCGAGTGTCCCTGGACCGGACCCTGCCACAACAGGAGAGAGAGAAAGAGGGAGAGAGAGTGGGTTAGAGTGACAGCCCGGTGGGGGAGGGCGTTTGCCTTGTGCACAGCCGACCCGGGTCGATTCCTGGCATCCCATATGGTCCCTCCAAGTACCACCAGGGGTAATTCCTCAGTGCAGAGACAGGAGTCACCCCTGAGCATCGCTGGGTGTGCCCAAAAAGCAAAAATAAAATAAAATAAAGAGGGAATGGGCATTCCTCCGAAAACTAGATATTGAGCTCCCATTTGATCCAGCAATAGCACTCCTGGGAATATACCCGAGAGACGGAAAAACACATAGCAGAAACACTATCTGTACTTCTTTATTCATCTCTGCGCTATTCACTATAGCTAGAATCTGGAAACAACCTAAATGCCCGAGAACAGAGGATTGGCTAAAGAAACTGTGGATTCATCTACACTATGGAATACTATACGGCTGTCAGAAAAGATAAAATTATGAAATTTACCTGCAAATGGAGGGACATGGAGACTATCATGCTGGAGTGAAATTAGTCAGAAGGAAAAGGACAGATATAGAATGACTGCATTCATTAATAGGACATAAATAGATACCAGTGTTTTACTAAGTGTGGGAAATGGTAATGGCAGATTAAAACTCACCAAAAAAAATAATAAAAGAGAGAGAGAGAGAGAGAGAGAGAGAGAGAGAGAGAGAGAGAGAGAGAGAGAGAGAGAGAGAGCCAGCTTACGGCAGGCAGGATGCTAGCCTTGCAGAAGCCAAACTGGCTCCTGAGCTCGACATCTAAGCCCTGAGCACCACCGGCGCGACCCCGCCACGAACAAACCCACCAGAGTGCAGGGGGAACAGCTGCCCCTCAGCCTTCACACCCCCACGGTCCCTCCTTCATCTCCAGAGCCTGCTGCAGCCGGGCCAGCTCACCGCCTTGGCACCTAGCCGGCTCTTCCCGTGTGGCTCTGCCGGCCTCCTTCATGCGCGACCCCCTGCCCTCTCCTCTCGTGTTTCTCCTGCTCTTTAGCCCAGAAATTAGCGGGAGAACCTGTTTCTCGGCAGCTGCAGCAGGCCACGTTGAGGTTGAACGAGCGCGCCGGGTTCAGCGGGCGGGTTGAGGCCCTGCCCGGCTCATGCTCAGGTCTGTGTCTCCTTCTGGTGGCTCATCCTAGAACTGCACCCTGGAACCCATCGGCCCTGAAGTGCTGAGGGCATGGATGGGGGGGAGTGGGGAGGGAGGGGGCGGGGGGCGGCGCGGGGCTCTGTCCTGGGGCTGAAGGCGCCGATTTAGGGTGCTGGAGAGACACGCCAGATGGATGTCCTCTGCCGCCGTATTTCCCCATGGAGACATCTTACCTGCACTGGAATTTTCTAGAGCCCAGGGCCTCAGCGCAGCACCCTGGACTGGCTCTTGGGGTGCTGAGTTTTCCTGGAGCAGAGGGGAGCCGGGCCACGTGAATGTGGCCACGCTGGAAGCCTGCCCCATTTGGGCCACAGACCCCCCAGTGACAACCACGTCGTGGGCAGCTCGGAGCGCCTCCAGCTGGTCCCCCTCCCCGCTTCCCCCGCCCCCGCCAGATAACCCACAAGCAAATACCTGGACCAGGAGGCAGGCTGTGGAGGGCTTTATTTCTTAGACGCAGAGAGCTATGGGGTCTCCGTGCCAGCGTCCCTCCAGCGGGCAGCCCAGACCTAGAACCCCGGCCAGTGATCACTGTGGGTGCCTTGCCACCTGCTCAGGTCCAGAAGCGTGTCGGAGCTGAGGGCCGTGCGGCGTGGAGTGGCCCCGCCACGTGGCCTGGAGCTTCTGCGCTGCTGTGCGCTGCTGCAACAGCAGCTGCCGGACACGGAAGCCCTTCCAGGTGGCCTGGATGCGGGTGGCGGCAGCCTCCGGCGCAGGGGCTGTTTGGAGCTGTGGTCCCTGCCGCCCTGTCCCAGGCCATGCACCACCCGCGTCGAGCTGCCTGGCCACACGTGTGGCAGGTCCGAGGGCTGGAGCCCACGAGCATCACCACGCTGGGGGGTGCTTCCAAGCCCAGTGGTGAGCGACTGGCAGAGATGGCAAATGTTCGGCTGGCACGACTGGAAACAGCGATGCTCAGATACCGGGGGCTCATGCCGATGGCCTCCGGCCATGGGGCCTGGGACAGGGCAGACGGGGTGCGGCTCTGCCGGAAGGAGAAGCCGCGCCAGGCAGCCTGGATGACGACTGCAGCCCTGGCGAGCCGGGCCAGGTCCCGCCGCACGCAGTAGCCCCTCCAGGCCGCCTGGATGATCACGGCCCACTGGTGCCACACCTTGATGGTCTTCCGCACCAAGTAGCCTCGAGTGCCAGCCTGCAGGGTGATCACCGCGCGCAAGATGAGCTTTTCCATGACCTGCACCGATGTCGGCAGCTCCCGGAGCGTCTAGGGTCTGCCGCCGCTGCACTTCCCACGGCCCATCGCCCGTGCCCGGGGCTGGCTCCCACGTGACATGGGGCGGCCCAGCTGCTCTATCGGCGCCGGCGGAGTTCCACGCTGAGCCACCAGCCACGCCTGGGTCCTCGGCACCCTGGAGTACAGCAGGAGTCAGGTACTTCCCAGAGCCCCGGCGGGCCACGGGGATGTCCAGACCCAAGGGGCGCGGACATGAGGCCACGATGCACCCTCTGAGCTGCCGTGGGCGGTGCCGAGTGGGCTGGCACCTCCTGGTCACTGAAGCGACAGCACTTCTTGGCACCGGTGCTACGGGACCGGGCTGCAGCTGTCATGGGACCCGTGGACCGACTGACTCCCCGGACCACAGGCAAGGCCTGGGGCCACCATCCCAGCCACAGATCCTGGTGGTAAGTTGGGTGCCATGAGGCAGCCGTGGTCAGCCCATGGGACCCCAAAATCCCACATGAATCTACTATTCTATGGAAATGGTTATAGGGTTCAACTTGAGCCACAGGGGCCTGCTGGAGGGCTGAGAGGGTCTGGGCGCCCACGGGCACCTGTTGGAGCATTGAGTGAGTCTGGGGGTCCACAGGACCCTGCTGGAACATTGAGTGAGTCTGGGGGTCCACGGGACCCTGCTGGAGCATTGAGTGAGTCTGGGGGTCCACGGGACCCTGCTGGAGCATTGAGTGAGTCTGGGGGTCCACGGGACCCTGCTGGAGCATTGAGTGATTCTGGGGGGTCCACGGGACCCTGCTGGAGCATTGAGTGAGTCTGGGGGTCCACGGGGCCTGTTGGAGCATTGAGTGAGTCTGGGGGTCCACGGGGGCCTGTTGGAGCATTGAATGAGTCTGGGGGTCCACGGGGGCCTGTTGGAGCATTGAATGAGTCTGGGGGTCCATGTGAAACATAGGCACCTGCTGGCAGGCTGGGGGGACCTTGGGTACCACAGGGGCCGTGGATGATTGATGAAGTATTGAGCGGACTTTGGGTACCATGGGGCCACTGGTGTCTGCTGGAGGGCTTGGGGGGCCTCAGGTGTCATGGGGAGCCAGGGACACCTGCTGGACAGCTGAGGGGGCCTCGGAGCCACTGGTGTCTGCTGTAGGTTTGGGCGGACCTTGGGTGTCATGGGGGCCACGGGCACCTGCTGGGGGCTGATGTGGCCTTGGGTGTCCCGGGGCCCACGGGTGTCTTCTGGAGGACTCGGCAGATCTTGGGTGTCATGGGGGCCACGGGCACCTGCTGGGGGCTGATGGGGCCTTGGGTGCCCCGGGGCCACGGGTGTCTTCTGGAGGACTCGGCAGATCTTTGGTGTCATGGGGGCAACGGACACCTGCTGTGGGGCTGATGGGGCCTTGGGTGCCCCGGGGGCCACTGGTGTCTTCTGGAGGACTCGGCAGATCTTGGGTGTCATGGGGGCCACGGGCACCTGCTGGGGGCTGATGGGGCCTTGGGTGCCCCGGGGCCACTGGTGTCTTCTGGAGGACTCGGCAGATCTTGGGTGTCATGGGGCCACGGACACCTGCTGGGGGCTGATGGGGCCTTGGCCCCAGGGGGACACTGGTGTCTTCTGGAGGCCTCTGTGGACCTTAGGTGTCATAGGAGCCATGGGCACCTGATGAAGGCCTGAGTGGACTTTGGGTACCACGGGGGCCATGGGCACCTGCTGGAGGGTTGAGGGGGACTTGGGGGGCCACTGGTGTCTGCTGGACTCCTCGGTGGACCTCGGGAGTCATGGGGGCCATGGACACCTGCTGAAGGCCTGATTGGACTTTGGGTACCACGGGGGCCATGGGCACTTGCTGGAGGGCTGAGGGGGCCTTGGGGGCCGTTGGTGTCTGCTGGACGCCTCGGTGGACCTCGGATGTCATGGAGGCCATGGGCACCTGCTGAAGGCCTGAGTGGACTTTGGGTACCACGGGGGCCATGGGCACCTGCTGGAAGGCTGACGGGGCCTTGGGGGCCACTGGTGTCTGCTGGAAGCCTCGATGGACCTCAGGTGTCATGGGGACCATGGGCATCTGCTGAAGAGCTGAATGGACTTTGGGTACCACCGGGCCATGGGCACCTGCTGGAGGGCAGAGGGGCAGAGGGGGCTGTCCACGGACAGGGGCTGGAGAGCTGAGTGGTCTTTGCATATCATGGGGACCACGGATGCCTGTTGAAGGCCTTGGTGGACCTTGGGTGTCACAGGGGACATAGGCTCCTGCTGGAGGGCTGAGGGGCCTTGGGCTGCCATAGACCGTTGCCTATAGGCTGAGGGGCCCCAGGGCACCACAGGGGTAGTGAGGGTCACCTGATGTGCAGTGGAGCCCTGGGGTGCCAAGCCCACCTGCTGATGGAAGGGGGGGGATCAGGGGGCACACAGGAGCCACGGGCGCCTGCTCATGTCTCTGGGCTGCCACAGATGTCGTGGACATCTGATGGAATGAGGGGCTCCAGGGGGCCACGGGGCCCATAGGCAGCTGCTGATGGAATGAGGGGCTCCAGGGTACCATGGGGTCCTCATACCTCTGGAATGCGGTAGAGTCCATGGGGAGGTGCCTACAGGCTGAGGGGTCCCGGGGGCCATGGAGACAGTGTGGGTCATCTGGCATGCTGCAGGGCTCTGGGGGCCATGGGAGCCCCGGGACCCTGGATGCATTTCTTCGGCACAGCAGGGACGCTGTCCGCGGCACAGCACAGGGCCCAAAGGCGCCCCATGTGGTGGCTGGACTCGGCTGCGAAGACGGGGGTTGTGTTCCCAGTTTGGGTGGGGTGCTTAGGCACACAGGGGAGCGGGGAGGAAGTCGAGCTGGGCCGGAGCCCTTCAGCTTGGCCGATTTAACATCGACTTCCTCCAGCCGTGGCCTCTGGCCCTGAGGAGGCGCCAGGTCCGGGGGCAGGGAGCAGGGGCTGTACTGCACATCGGCCACCAGGGGCTGTACTGCACATCGGCCACCAGGGGGCTGGGGTAGACCATGGGGTCGGGCTCAGGCGCTGCAGGCTTGTAGGTCCCCAAGCTGGGGTTGGTCACCTGAGATCCCTGAGTGTCCAGCACCAGCCCCCAGCACCTGGTGTCAGCTGCTCAGTTGCCCGGAGCACTGAGGAGGCCAAGAGGGGGAGCAGCCCGGAGGCGCAGGGGGACCTGGAAGGGGGCTACAGCCCCTTTGCTCCCCGTGGACCTGGGGAAAGGGCGGGGGAGAGGCCAATGGCCAGGCTCTGGGGTAGACTTGGGGCAGCTGGACCTGAGGCTCGACCCTCACCCTGCTCTTCTGTGCAGGCCTGTGGTTCAGGTGGTGGTGGAGGGGGCAGCAAGGTGCATGCTGACCAATGTTCCTGAGCAGGGACCCCCCACAGCTGGCCCCCAGGCCCTGGCTCTGCAGCAGAGGTGGGAGAGAGCCCTGAGGGGTGCAGGATGCTCGGAGGGGGCTGGCTGGAGGCTTCTGGGCTTAGTGAGCAGGGTCCTGCGTGTGTGCAAAGGGGTAGGTGGAGGGGCTGATGGTCAGCTTGTGGGACAGTAGCCCCCAGGTGAAACTCTGGTGGGACCTGGGCAGAGGCTGGGCGGCTGGGGGGCGCCGGCTGCCTCCTCTGAGGCCTGGGGGCCTTCGGCTCGGGGGGGCAGCGCACCCTGGCCCTGGCTCCCGCAGGGGGATACGGCCCCTGAGCCACAGACAGGCCCTGGGGGTGCTGGCCGCCCCGAGGCCATGGAACCGGAAGGGGGCTTCGGGAGCCCCCCGTGTCTGCACCCTGGCTAGCTCCGTCCCTGCCAGCCGAGGCAGATGGGGCGTATGGGAATGGGGCCGATGCAGAATTGCCCTGAGCGTCCCTGGGCTTTCTGGGGCCTGCTGGGGCCTGGAAGACCACCCGGTCTAACTTGGAGCTCTGGGGGCGCCCGGAGCCTGGCTGGCCGCTGCTGAGCTGCAGCTCAGATCCTGCGCCCGGCTCCTGGTGCAGCGCGGTACGGGTGGCTGTAGGTGATCTGCACGATGAAGGGCCGCCAGGCTGAGCCTCGGGGGACCCTGGGGCTGACCGCTGGAGGCGTCCTGGCCACTGGCTGTAGGGGATGTGGGGGCTGGAGCCTGCGCAGGTGCTGGGCTAGTGGGTGTTTGGGCTACGCTGGGGGGCCACAATGATGGTCTTGGTGACTGGGCTGCGCCGCCCCACTGGTCACAGAGGTCTGGCTCTGATCAGGGCTCGGCTCTTCGACCTGAGGGGGTAACTCTGCCTGGGGGCCCCCTCGTCAGCTAAGTACCCGCGGCAGGGAGCACCTGATAGATCACAGGTGGATGCTCTGGGGGGCTGTCCAGAGGGTGGCGCTGTTTCGGGGATGAGTTCTCCCCACCCTCCTGGACTGGCTGACTTGAATTCAGGGCCTCCTGGGTGGACGTGACCAGCTCCGATAGGATTGGGGTCACCACGGGGCTCTGAGACTTGTCAAAGGGGGCGCCCCCTTCAACGCCCCCAAGTCCTGGAGGCGGGGCTTCCCGGCACAGGCACCCAGCTGCGGGGCTGTGGGGGACACGTGGACGCTCCCCAGGGACCGGCTCCTCTTCAGCCCCTCCTTGCACCCTGGCAGGGGCGCCTGGTCCCAGCTCAGCAGGTCCAGGTCTGAGGCCTCGCCCAGGCCACGGTGGCTCTGCGGGCGCCAGTGAAGTTTAAAGGTCACGCGGCTGGACGCGGGATTGCGGGCCAGTGCGGGGATCAGTTCAGACACACTGCGGAAAGAGGGAGACTCCCCAGCCCCCGGCCCTCCTTCTCAGCCTCATCCTGTCCCCGCCCTTGTTCAGGCTGCCCTCCTGTTCCTCATCAGCCACCGTCAGGCTGTCCACGGACGCCGCAGACAGGCTGAAGGAGCTTGCCCGGGGCACCAAGTTCTGTGCGGAGTCCATGAACAGAGTGCGGGTCAGCACGTCCTCACCACTGGAGTTCGCAGAGGCCACCAGGTCGCTGAGGAGGGGAGTGGTCTGGCTCTCCCGGGGACCCTTGGTGGCCGCCCCGTGCTGAGGAAGGCCCCGTGGCTCCAGAGCCCCTTCTGAGAGGCTGGTGGGCGCAGTGAAAGCTGAGGGCAGGGCTATGACGGTGGCGGGGCCGCCAGGGACCTGCTGGGCTCCATGCGGGTATTAAAGGCCCTGCGGTGGCAGGGGGTCAGGGACTGGCCATCAGGCTGAGGCACTTGTCTCCCGTCTTGGGGCGCACCTGGGCAAGGGCACCCTGCAGTACCTGGTGGCCTGCCGCGTGTTTGGGGCCACCCCTCTGGCCTCCGCGCAGCCCACGCTGCCCGGCCGCACTAGCTGCCCCAGACCTC
Source organism: Cryptotis parvus (assembly GCA_021461705.1). NCBI lineage: Eukaryota > Metazoa > Chordata > Mammalia > Eulipotyphla > Soricidae > Cryptotis > Cryptotis parvus. The sequence goes on from JAJIBD010008306.1 coordinate 23,354, forward strand.
TGCTGGGTCCCGGGCGACCGCCCGCTGGGTTCTGCTTGGATCCAGGGCACCGGCACGCACCAGGGTCCATCTGCCTGACCCCCAGGAACTGACACCTGCAGGTCGGGCCCCTGTAGGAGATGGGCTGGGGGTGCACGTCCCTCCCACAGCCCCTGGCGGTTCTGGAAGTTCTGTCCGCAGTTGCCCGGCCCACGCCCGACGACTCCCACCGCTGCCCCCTCTGATCACAACGGGGCTCTTTTGGGAGGCCTGGGAAGGAGACGGGGGCAGCGAGGGCTGGCCACTGCTGGGGCCCGCGCCGTTGGCATGAAGAGGCTGCCACAAGCTGGCAGGGAGAGGTATGAGGGGCCCCGCAGGCCGCTGGGGCCCTGAGGCCCATGCCCAGGGGATAAGATGGAACAGCAGGTCCGGGGGCCCCTAGCAGTGGGCGGACCGTCTCCCTGCTGGGCCCTGAGGCTTGGGAGTGAGATGAAGTACGCCTCCAAGGTGGGGCCCAGGGAGGGGAGCCCCTCCCGAGGAAACGGAGGCCTCCGGAGACCACCTGTGAGCAGGCTGACCCCAGCACGAGAAGCCCATCCCCCATCTCGGACAGCCCATCCCCCACCGGCCAGGCCGAGACGCAGCCCCCACAGGCCTCGGGCCAGGGCCTCCTGACCTTGCTTTGCTGGGGTATCCCAGGACCCACGGAGGGTCCCCAGCTGCCCGGCAAGCCCCCTGAAGTCCACCTCCACTGGGGCCCCGCGGTGCTACGCCTCCGCTCGCCGGCTTCAGGTTGGCCTTGGGAAGGACCAGGCCAGATCTCAGCAGTGTTTGGCTGAGGACAGCGCCCAGCTCGCCCTGGCACAGGGCCTGGCCCAGTGCTGCCCGCTCCTCCTCCGTCAGGGCCTTGCTGAGCACGTCGGCCAGCTGGCCCTGCATGGTCTTAGTCAGCTCCGTCCGTAGCTCGCCCCGCGACAAGCGCCCGCGACAGCGCCGTGCCCAGCTCTGTCCACGACAACGCTCTCAGCAGCGCCAGGCCCAGCATGCCCTGCGGCAGTGCCCTGCCCACGCTGGTGGCCAGCACCTCCTTGGAGAGCGCCTGACCAAGGGCCGCCCGCGTGTCCCCCGAGGCAGGCCCTTGGCCAGCAGCACACGCAGGTCCTCCTGGGAGGACAGCACGCTGGCCAGCTCAGCGCACAGCGCCGCCACCTGTGAAGCAGCCAGATCCTCCTGACCCTGAGCAGCTGAAGTCGGCGGGCCTCGGGCCGCCGGGCTGTCCCCCGAGTCCACGTTGTAGGTGGGACGTCCGGCTGGTTTTTGTGGGGGAGGCCTTGCTGCTGGTCAGCAGCGGAGGGGACTGGGGCTTACTGCTGAGCTTGGAGGTGGCTTGGGGCAGTGTGAACAGGCCCCGGCCGGAGTCCACATGCAGCTGAGTCTGAGACAGGGTCTTGGTGGGTGGGGCTGGAAGGTGCCCCTGCGGGGGGGTCTTGCCTTGGGACGGATGTGTGCCCAGGGGGACTGAGCCAGCGCCTGTGATGGCGGGTGCTGTGACAGGCCCTTGCCGAGCTGAGTGAGTGGGTGGCCCCCGGCTTTGGGCTGCAAGAGCGGGGTCACTGGTGTCGGCTGCAGGACCAACTGGGAGTGGACCTTCCCGGGCCGGGGTGAGCCCTGGTGCCCCAGGGCATGCCCTGAGCCATGCTTGCAGGGGGTCCTCTCGGCCTTGCCCTGCTTGGGCGGCAAAACCTTGGTCTTATCCGTTTCCAAAGGCCCCCGAGCCGGGACCACAGTCTTGACTTTTCCAGCTGCTGACTGGGGCGGCACGCACCTGACCAGCCCATCGGGCAGGGTGGGCTGTGAGGGCACCTTCAGCAGGCCGGCCACATGCCTGGTGTTCACTGCTGTGGTCTTCGCCTTGGTGATGGAGAGCGACAAGTGGGACGAGGGGCCGGCGGGTGTCCCTGTTGGTGGTGGGGGCATGGTCTTGGCTTGGCCCGTGCTGGTGGCAGCCGGGGCGTGCACAGCGTCGCGGAGGACGGCGGCCACAGAGCGTAGCTGGGCAGGGGTCTTGGTGATCATGGCGGCGAGGCGCGTCTGGGGGGGTGGTCCTGGGCAGGGAGGGTGCCGGCGTTGTTTGAGATGGCGTCTTGGTGACGGTGACAGTGCGGCAGGTATGCAGAGACGCCTTGGTCACGGTGGTAGTGGGCTGCAGCAGGGGGCGGGCCCTCCCCATCCCGGGCACAGGGACCGTCGGGGCCGGAGTCTTGGCAGGCGCTGGGGAAGGGCCCGGAGGGGGCCGCAGGGAGGAGTGAAACAAGGTCACTGGGGGCGGCCCTTTAGTGGTCGGGGGCGCGTGTCTGGGCGGGCGTGTTGGTTATGGGGACGGTGGAGCGCATCTGCCCGGGGACTTGGCCGTCTGTGCTGCTGGTTCTGGGCCTGCGGGGGGGTGAGCCCCTGTTCATCAGGGCGGCCAGGCAGGACTGCAACGGGGACCTGGAGGGCGGTGGCGTACCCGTGGGCCTGCTCAGGACGTTGGCCAGGCCGGAAGGCAGTAGCGGAGGCTTGGCTGTGGTGGAGGGTGAGGGGTGGCGGGAACATCTGCGAGGGCATCCTGGTGACGGTCACTGCAGCCGGTGGGTACATTTGCGGGGCTGGCCGAGTCAGTGTGGAGGCCACCCTGGGCTGCGCCAGAATCCGGCCTGTCGGTGGGTACGTTGGTGGGTACAGCTGAGGCGGGATCTTGGTGGCAGTTGTACCGGGCACGGTCTTGGCCACTTCGGGGGCCTGGGGAGGCGGCCCTCTGGGGACCTTCAGTGGCGTGGGCCTGGGTCTTGATGGCCGCTCGTTGACTGACCGCTGCGGGCCCAGTGGCTCCTGCCTTGCTGGCTCTGACTGATGCTTCATCCACCTTCATCCCCTGAAGGCCGGAGCTGTGGACAGTCCTGGTCAGCACGCAGGGCTGGAAACTGGCCTCCGGAGCCCCTGGCCCCACAAGTTTGATGGTGACCGTCTGGTGAGGCAGGAAGGTGATGCTGGGGTCGCCGGCAGGTGGGGCGTCTTGGGAGGGGGTGCAGGGGGGGGCAGGATGTCAGCAGAGGGGAACTGGGTCTCCTTGCTGACCTTGGCGGGCAGGGCTGGGGGCTCCTTTTCCTCGAGCTGCTGGAAGCGCACCTGCGCGGGCGGGTGGTAGGGGATGTTGTCGTCCTCCACCTTGGCCTTCTTGAGCGGGGCGTGGCCCAGGCGTCGCAGCCGCCGAGTGCTGAGGCGGCGCCAGGCCTCCTGAATGGCCCTGGCCGCAGTCATCTGCGAGACCAGCTTCTGCCGCAGCTGGTGGCGCCTCCAGCTGGCCTGGATGAGGGTGGCCGCGCGGGACATCATCATGTCCATCTCGTCCACCAGGATGTTCCGAACGCCTGGCTCTCCACCACAGCCCGCAGGCGGGGCACGCGGGGTGCCGACAGCTCCCTCTGGGGACATGGGCACAGCTTCTCGGCTTTGCCCTGAGGACTTGGCCCGGCGAGGGCGCTGGGGGCTCCGCTTTGTGGGTGACTGCCGACTCTGTGTTGCTGGCTGCAGTGTTCGGGTCCAGAGGCGGCGGAGCAGCAGGACCTGGGGAGAATCGCAGCAGTCAGGCAGGTGGCAGGGGGACGACCTGCTGCCATGGCCACTGGCCCCCGCGGCACCTTCCTCTCTGTGCCTGCCATCTGCCTGATAGCCTTGGACACCCACTGACCACCTGTCAATGCCCAGCTCTAGCTCTGGACAGACTGTGGGAACAACCCAACCACGGGCTTGGGAATCATGGGCTGGACACATAAGCATGTAAGTGTACTTGTCCATGGACAATAGAGTTCGCCTGCCATCCCGTGTCCCAATCTCAGCCCTAAGGACTGACCCGGCTGGGAACAGGCGGCAGTGAGGTACCAGCCTAGTGAACTGTGAGGGTGGTGTTTGGTCAGGAAGCTGGATGGCTGGATGGGTGGGTGGGCACGTGGCTGGATGGGTGGGCGCGTGGCTGGATGGGTGGGTGGGTGCGTGGCTGGATGGGTGGGTGGGTGCGTGGCTGGATGGGTGGGCGGTGGCTGGATGGGTGGGTGGTGCGTGGCTGGACGGGTGGCGGGCTATGGGTGGGTGGTGCGTGCTGGATGGGTGGGTGTGGCTGGATGATGGATGGGTGGGTGCGTGGCTGGATGGGTGGGTGTGTGGCTGGATGATGGATGGGTGGGTGGGTGGTGGAAGAGTGGGTAGGTAGGTGGATGGGCCAGTGGATAAATGGACAAGTAGACGGGCAGGTAGGTGAGGAGCTGTGGGAGAATGGACAAGAGTGGACACTGGTGGAGAAGCTCATGTATGGGGCACTCTAGGGACAGTTCCTGAGATGGGCGACTGAAAAGTGAACCGTGGCAGGCTGGCTCCCCAGGGAGGCCTGCGGCCAGGGAAGGGCAGGTGCCAGAGGTGACACTGGGTGAATGAAGAATGAAGGAACTGTGGCCTGCGGGGATGGGCGCCCTCAGCCCGGATGCCCACCTGGCACAGATCGCAGGGTGCCCCACTGCAGGAAGCACCCACCCCCAGCTGTTGACCTACCTTGGACGGGCATTGGAAGAACAGGAGGTGGTGTGATCGCAGACGCCAGCGTGCAGAGGATGCAGCCTTCAGCCCTCGCCCATGCAACACACAGCAACACTGCCCCGGGCTGACCTGCTCAGGGCGGGAGGGACGGGCGTGTCAGTGCCCACGCCACACACGGCGCGCCTGGGCCACACACAGCATGCCCGTGCCACACACAGCACGCCCGTGCCACACACAGCGCACACAGTGCGCCCGTGCCACACACAGCATGCCCATGCCACACACAGCACATCCGCCACACACACAGCGCGTCCGTGCCACACACAGCGCATCCGTGCCACACACAGCATGCCCGTGCCACACACAGCATGCCCATGCCACACAGCGCATCCGTGCCACACACAGCATGCCCGTGCCACACACAGCATGCCCATGCCACACACAGCACATCCGTGCCACACACAGCGCATCCGTGCCACACACAGTGCACCCGTGCCACACACAGCATGACCGTGCCATACACAGCATGCCCGTGCCACACACACAGCAACAGTGCCCTGGGCTGACTGTGCGGGGGCAGGAGCGAACGGTGTCAGCAGCCGAACACACCTGAACAACCAAGGTGGTGGCAAGGAGGAAACTCACGGCGCTGCCACCGTGTCCCTGAAAGCAGAGGGCAGAGCTAAGGAGCCTGCAGGAGGCCCGCGAGTGTCTGGCGGGGAGGACGAAGCCCAGGAAGCACCTGGTTGTGACGGCAGGTGGAGGCCGCCATGCCAGGGTGGGTCTTCCAAGGCATCCAGGGACGGGAGGGTGTGTGGGGGTGTGCGATGGGTGTGTTGGCGGATGCGTGTGCATGTATGTGGATGGGTGTGAGTGGGTGGCTGTGGGGGTGGACATGTGGGTTAATGTGTGTGGATGGCTTAGTGGGATGATGGGTGTGGGTGTGTGTGGATGTGGATGGGTGTGTGAGTGGGTGCACGTGTGTGGAGGGCGTGTGAGTGGGTGCACGTGTGTGGAGGGGTGTGAGGTGAATGTGTGGAGGGCGTGTGAGGTGAATGTGTGTGGAGGGTGTGTGAGGTGAATGTGTGTGGAGGGTGTGTGAGTGAATGTGTGTGGAGGGTGTGTGAGTGAATGTGTGTGGAGGGCGTGTGAGTGAATGTGTGTGGAGGACATGTGAATGGGTGAATGTGTGTGGAGGCGTGTGAGTGGGTGTATGTGTGTGGAGGGCGTGTGAGTGGGTGAATGTGTGTGGAGGGCGTGTGAGTGGGTGTATGTGTGTGGAGGGCGGTGAGTGGGTGAATGTGTGTGGAGGGCGTGTGAGTGGGTGTATGTGTGTGGAGGGCGTGTGAGTGGGTGAATGTGTGTGGAGGGTGTGTGAGGTGAATGTGTGGAGGGTGTGTGAGGTGAATGTGTGTGGAGGGTGTGTGAGGTGAATGTGTGTGGAGGGCGTGTAAGGTGAATGTGTGTGGGGGTGTGTGAGTGAATGTGTGTGGAGGGGTGTGAGTGAATGTGTGTGGAGGGTGTGTGAGTGAATATGTGTGGAGGGCGTGTGAGTGAATGTGTGTGGGGGGCGTGTGAGTGGGTGAATGTGTGGAGGGTGTGTGAGGTGAATGTGTGTGGAGGGTGTGTGAGGTGAATGTGTGGAGGGCATGTGAGTGGGTGAAGTGTGTGGAGGGTGTGTGAGGTGAATGTGTGTGGGGGCGTGTGAGGTGAATGTGTGTGGAGGGCGTGTGAGGTGAATGTGTGTGGAGGGTGTGTGAGGTGAATGTGTGTGGAGGGCGTGTGAGTGGGTGAATGTGTGTGGAGGGTGTGAGGTGAATGTGTGGAGGGTGTGTGAGGTGAATGTGTGTGGAGGGGCCGGAGCGATAGCCCAGCGGGTAGGGCGTTTGCCTTGCACGCGCCGGCCTCTGCCGGCCTGGGTTCATCCCCGGCATCCCATATGGTCCCCGAGCACCGCCAGGAGTAATTCCTGAGTGCAGAGCCAGGAGTAGCCCCTGAGCATTGCTGGTGTGACCCAAAAAATGCAAAAAAAAAAAAAGAATGTGTGTGGAGGGTGTGTGAGGTGAATGTGTGTGGAGGGTGTGTGAGGTGAATGTGTGTGGAGGGTGTGTGAGGTGAATGTGTGTGGAGGGCGAGTGAGTGAATGTGTGTGGAGGGCATGTAGTGGGTGGCTGGCTGGAAGTCAGCAAGCAGGAGGAGGAGGTGGGCTCGGGCTGGGGGCAGACACAGATCACAAGTGGCTCCATGGAGTGAGGTGGAGCAGGGGGTGGGAAGGGGCTGCCTGGACGTGTGTGGATGAACAGAGGGTGGACGAACCCTCAGGGCTGGGAGCTGAAGTCGGGCGCTGTGGGGAGAAGCCACGTGGTTCAGGCCAGAGTACGTGGGAAGCAGTTGAGGTGTTCTGGGGTGGAGGCGGCTTGTGGACCCACAAGCATCAACCGGCGGTGATAGAACAGCAAGGAGGGCACTTGCCTTGCACGTGGCCAACCTAGGTTCAATCTTGGGAGCTCTGGGTAACACCAGGAGTGATTCCTGAGTGCAGAGACAGGAGTAACCCCTGAGCATGGGCAGGTGACCCCAAAACAAACAAACAAAACCCCTAAAAGTATCAACTGGCTTCAGGAGCAGACCACCTACTCTGGCCCTCACTTTCCCTATGAGTCACCCAATCACCCACTCGGGAGAGGCGCCCCAGGACGGCCTCCGGGCAGAGAAACCCCCTCTCAGGCTTTCAGGGACTTCCTGCCCCTCTCCCAAGAGCTGAGTGCTGCCGCGCCCCACCTCTGTAGCCTACAGCGAGGAGAGGCTCAGGAACCCCGGTGGGCCCCCCGGGCCCCCACCCCCTCCTGCCACCCCACTCACCTGCCCCCGAAGTTGAAGCCAGCAGCCCGAATGGGCAGCCTGGCGGTGCGGTGGCTTTATGACCAAACACAGGTTCCGGCCAATCGCACTGGGCCTGGGTGGGAGTTCCAGCAAGCAGCCTGGGGCGGGGCAGACGGAGGGGCTTTGGGGCTGCTTCCTGACGGGGCTCTGGGATTCTGAGCAGAGCGGGACCCCCATCTGGGAACCAGCTTTTGGCCTGGGAGCGCCCTGGTGCCAGGGACACAAGTGACATCACTTGGGATGCGTGAAGCTAAGCCCTGGGGGAGTGGTCTGGGGCCAGAGGCAGACCTGAGGCCAACAAGCAGGACAGTCTGGGGGTCTCAGGCGGTGATGCAGGGGAGGCAGTGATGGAGAGGAGAGGGGACAGGGAGTGGAGTGACCTCCCGGAAGGTAGAGGCTCTGCCAGCCACCTTAAGTCACACTTTTGGACGTGGCTAAGGCTCCTGGCGCTGGTGGGTTCTAACTCCGCATCCCTGTTCTGGGTGGCCAGACCTGGGCTTGTTCATAGCCACCGATGGGGAGGCTATGGCCGGCTTTCCTGGTCTCTGTTCCCTAGCACGGACTCAAACCATCTCCACTGGGCCAAGCCGGGAGCCGCAGTGGAGCAGCGACTGTCTGTGGTCTGAAAACTGGGCCCGTGGACAGGCCATGGAAAAGGAAATGGGGTTTGGGGGACCAGGGGCCACAGGCCAGGGACAATGAGCGACCCCGGATGGAGTGAGGGACTGTCCCCAGTCAGAGCGGGCAGGTGGAGACCGGCTGTGGACCTCTGCCAACACCGTCTGCCGTCCCTCTGTCCGCTCATGCACGCATTCATCCAGAGAGCACGTTTGCTTTCTGGGGGCCGCATCCAGCAGTACTCGGGTCACTCCCAGCTCTTGGGGACTAACGACGCATTGCTGGGGATCGAACCTGCCTTGCCGCACGCAGGGCCATGATCTGCTCCTGGGTCCAGCCTAAGTGTCTGGGGCCAGAGCAGACTAGGAGGCTCAGCTCAGGAAGGTCAGGCTGGGATGCTGATGTCCAGAGAGGACCGGGGCAGCCCGGGGCAGGTGTCTGGGAAGGCCAGACAGTGCTGGGGCTGGTGCCTAAAAGGGCTCTGGGGCCAGATAAGATAGCACGGCGGGAGCCCGGCTTTGATCCCTGGCATCCCATAGGGTCCCCCCACCCCCCAGCACTGCCAGGAGTAATCCCTGAGCATTGCAAGGTGTAACCCAAAAAGTACAATAAATAATTTATGGGCCTGGCAGTGCCAGGGTTAATATTCAGGGAGGCCTGGCAGAGCCAGGGCTGATATCCCTGAGCGTCAGGTGTCAGGTAACGCAGGTCTGAGTGGTGGGGAGGTCAGGCTGGGGGTATGTTCTAGCCAAGAGCTGTGGGTTCCAGGGACCAGAGCGACAGCACAGCGGGAGGAAGGGCCTTTGCCTTGCACGAGGCTGACCAGGGCTCGATCCCCGGCATCCTATATGGTCCCCCCAGCATGGCCAGGAGTAACCCCCGAGCGTCGCTGGGTGTGACTCAAAAAGCAAAAAATAAACAAGTAAATAAAGAGCCGTGGGTTCCGGCACCCCACTAGGGCCTGAGCACAGCTGGATGTGGGCCCAAACAAAAGAAAGTCTGATCCACCTGCCTTTCCCAGATACCCTCTGGGGTTGTGGAATTGGGCTGGGGGTTGCCTAGGTTACCCCACACCATGCCCCACGGGTCATCTCATGGGCCCCCCCTTTTTTTCTTTTCGGGTCACACCCAGCAACGCTCAGGGGTTACTCCTGGCACTGCGTGGGGACCATATGCGATGCCGCGCACCGAACCCAGGTCGGCTGCATGCAAGGCAAACGCCCTCGGGGCCGGAGCAATAGCCCAGCGGGTAGGGCGTTTGCCTTGCATGCGGCGGCCCATGCCGGCCTGGGTTCGATCCCGGCATTCCATATGGTCCCCCGAGCACCACCAGGAGTAATTCCTGAGTGCAGAGTCAGGAGGAACTCCTGAGCATTGCCGGGTGTGACCCAAAAGGAAAAAAATAAAAACAAAAAAAGGCAAACGCCCTCCCGCTGTGCTGCCGCTCCGGCCCCATCATGGGCCCCTTTTGCTGACTTCTTTACAGTCTACAGGGAGCGCTGTGCCTGCCCAGAACTCCTGGGGAAGCACGGTCTGGAGCCCGGGGGGCCTCACAGGCTGGCAGCCAACCCTGCCGTGTGCCGCCCGTGGAGGTGAGGCAGGAAGGCGGAGTGGAAACCGCGGGGTCGGCATGGGAGAAGTCGAGGCTCGCGTGCCTGCAAAGGCTGCGTGTGTCCAAGCTCTCTGAACTGCTGCTGGTGGGCCTGTTTCCTCTCACCCACCCGCAGGAACCCAAGCCCGCAGCTCTCGGACTGGACTGAGCCCCGGAACGCTCACTCCCCCGCTTCCGCTCCCTCCCACTCCCGGGGCCCAGGAGGCTGTTTCCGCCCTTTCCTTCCGGGCTGCACCCGAGGGCGCGCCTAGGGGGCGCTCGCGGCGCCAGATGTGCGGCCCCGCCCCCGGACAGCGGCGGCGGCGCTGGGCAGGGGCAGGCCCCGCCCCGCACGCTGGGCCCGGCGGGGGAAGGAGCAGGCCGAGGCGAGCTGGCGTAACGAGACTTTACTGAAAACAGAAAACTGGGCGAACTGAGGCATACAAACAGGAATGTGGACTCGCAGCAAAGCCCCAGAGAACAGAACAAAAGAGCAGAAGGCTGGGGCGTCGGGGGGCCGGAAGAGGGGCCGAAGAGCGGGGGGCCGAGGGGGGCGGCAGAGATTGTTTTTTTTCTTCCCATTTCTTTAAAAAAAACCAACACAAGAAAACACACGCGCGCACACACAACCAACGTTTGTTCCCAAGTAGAAACATAAATAGGGCTGCATCGGACACTCCGCTCTTCTCGCTTCCGAGAACAAAAACGAAAGGACCAAGAAAGGAAACGCGGGGCTGGAGGCTGCGCTCCGCCGGGTTCCCTGCGCGGCGGCAGCTGGTACAAAGGGCGGCCGAGGCGCGCGGGTGGCACAGGCGGCAGCGAGCGCGCGCGCTGGGGGATCATGCGCTCGCCCCGGGGCAGGGGGTCCAGCTTGTCGAGTCCAAGGCCGAGCCGAGTCCTGGCGCCCGGGGAGGAGCGGTCCCCGGGGCCGAGCCCTCTCCCGAGTCCGGGGCGCCGCGACTTCCCCGCCACCCGCGCCCGCCGCTCCGGGCAGGGGGCCGCGCATGCGCCCGCCGCGGGCTCAGTACGCGGGCACCTGGTGCTGGGGCAGCAGCTGGCAGCCGCTGTTGACGTGGCTGAGGACCTTCTGCTTGAGCTGCGCCACCTGCTCGCGCAGCAGGCTCGCCGTGGACGCCAGCTCCGTGTTCTGGCTCTTGAGCGTCTTCACCTTCTCCTCGAGGCGCGAGATGCGCTCCAGCTTGCGCTTGCGGCACTTGGAGGCGGCGATGCGGTTGCGCAGCCGCTTGCGCTCCGCCTTGATGCGCTCCTGCGTGTCCATGTCGATGGGCGACAGCGGCGGACTCTCGCCGAAGCTCGGCACGTCGGGCACCGTCTGCGGCTCGTCCTTGAAGCGCGGCCAGGCGCGGCGGCCCCCAGCGCCCGGGGGGCGGCGGCGGCGGCGGGAAGGGCACCGGCTCGGGGGCGAAGCCGACCGTCGCGGCGCCCGCAGCGCTCCCGCTGCCGCCCGCGTAGCTACTCAAGTTCGCGTAGACGGGCGCCTCGGGCGTGGCCGCCGCCGGGGCCAGCTCTCCGGGGGCGCGGCGCCCGCCGCCGGCCCCGAGGGTCCCCGGCGGCCGCGGCGGCCGTGGCCGAGCCCGCGCCCAGCTGGTTCTGCTTGTGTAGATCCTCCAGGGCCTTGACGAAGCCCTCGGCGAACTCCTGCTCCTCGCTGGCCGCCACCTTGGGGTAGAGGAACTGCGTGCTCGTTGGCGTGGTCGTGACCAGGCCGTTGGACTGGATGATGAGGCGCTCGAGCTCCGGGGACGCGAGCTTGAGCAGCCCGAGGTCCGGCGAAGCCAGCAGGCTGTCGGGGGCGCCGCGCCGGGGCGCCGTCGGTGCGAAGGGGGCCGGGGGGCGGAGCGGCCGCGGGCTTGAGCGCCGCGGCCACCTGCTCGCTCAGGCTCAACGTCAGCGCGTCCTTCTTCATCATGCTGGCGGCCGCCGCCGTCGGGGGCGCCCCGGGGAACAGGCGACCCGGGGACGCAAAGCTGCCGCCGCCGCTGCTGCCGCTGCCGCCGCCCAGGCCGCTCAGCGCCTCATCGCCGTAGAAGGGTGTTTCCATCCTCCGCCTCCCCCGCCGCGCCGGCCCGGGGAGTGGCCCGCGGCCGCCCGGGGGGCCCGCGCCCCCGTCCGCTCGGCCCTGCGCCCGCCCCGGCCGCGGCCGCTGCGCCCGGCCTTCCGCTGGCGGCGGCTCCTGCGCCGCGCCGCCCGCACGCCCCTTTATAGCCTCGGCCCGGCGCGATGAGCTCACTGCGCCCGCTCGCCATTGGGCACAGGTGACGTCGCTCATTTGCATGGGGGCAGGGCCTGGGCGCGGTTACCCCGGTGACGCACGGTAAACGGCACAACAGCGCGGGGCCTTGTGGGTTGACGTCATGGGGGCGGGGCCGAGCGCCGGTCCCTCCGCCCCCGGGAGCGCCGCCTCCCGCCGAGGCACGTCCCTTGGGTGGCGTGATGGGCCCGGCCAGCGGCCGTCTGGCGCCCTTCCTCGAGGCCGCGCGTGGGGGCTCCGGGCGGCGGGGACAGCGTTGGAGACCTGGGGGAGGTACAAGGGGCCGCGCGATTGGGTCCATCACGCTCCGAGCCTTCCGCTCCCTCTTCCGGAGACCGCGGGTCTCCTTTGTGCAAAATGCGGGAATCCGAAGATTCGGGGCCGCGGTGCCCACCCGCTCCCATCACACGCACACGAACACACACGCCCCGGCCAAGGCCCTGCTCGCCCTCACTCCTGGGGCCCGCGCTGGCCCCGCACCGGCGGGCAGACGTTGCTGGAAGCGATGCCGTGGGTCCGGATGCTCTTCCTGGGTGGGGTCTGCAGCGCCCAGCTCTATTTTAAGGCTGGAAAGTGATGCGCGCGGTGGTGTGACCTGACGAGATCGTATACACCCGGCGGAACCCCAATGTCCATGCCTCTTGATATCGGGCTCCCCAGCGCATGCCGTGGACCCGTCTCTTGAGGGTACAGGACTCTGGTTCCCCGCCGCCCAAACCTCCCAGTGCCCCTCACCCCTAGCTCCGGCGGGCCAGGTTGTTGAGGCTGCTAATTAGTCCCTGCTCATTACTGTCATTGTGGCTGACTAGGGGCGGAATCCAGTGCACCTTCCTTCCCAGTAGACGGCCCAGGAGGGGGAGTCTGGGGGCTGCCCCCTACTCCCACTTCAACCTTATTTCTGCCTTTTGCGTGCCCTTAATCTCAGTCTTCCTACTGGTTCCCTGATATCCTGGAACAATTTCGAGGTGGGGTCCCAAGAGTTACTAGGCCGACATGAGTTTCCAGCTTCCTGCTGTTAGTGCCAAGGCCTGCCCAACCAGGACTCTGAGGCCAAAGGGCTGGGGCGGTGCCCGACCTGGCCCGACACAGCTGAGGGGTGCAGGGTGCGGGTGGCTCTGGATACACAAGTGTGGGTGTGGGTGACAACCTAGATGAGAGGCTGTCGGGGAGGGGGTCTGCGGCTCCCTCCCACTTTAGAGGGGTCTGAGCAGACTCTGGACTCTGCCTGCTTTCTGGGTCACACTCCTCGATGCCAGAGGTTAGTCCTGAGGCTCTGAACTCAGGGATCACTCCTGGAGGTGCCCAGGAAACCATATGGGATGCGGGTCAGCAGCATGCAAGGCCAATGCCCTCCCCATGTCCTGTTGTTCGGCCCCAGTGTACTGTCGCCTTTCCTAGGAAGCCTTGGGAAATGGCCAAGGCTCTGGACCTCATCAGCATCGTTCTTGCCCCCTCTGGTCTTACCAAGCAACTTTTTGGGGTGTTCTGGAAAGTTCTCAGGGGACCATGTGGGGCTCCAGCCCTGGAGCATCTCCCCAGTTCCCTAACTGCAGTTCTCACTTCTGGGTGACCCTGTTCAGCCAGTGGCCAACTCCTACTCATCCTTCAAAGCCCACTAGCTATGACCCCTCCTCCAGGTTCCCTGCAGGCCTACTCAGAACCTCCCGATTGGCTGGGCAGCCCGGGGCAGACTCACTCTTGGCAGCAGCCTTGGGCTCTTCCCTCTGACCCAAAGCCCAGGACGCCAGCAAGCCGGGTGGTGCTTGCGCCAAGGGCAGTGGGAGTGACAGATGGGGCGGGAAGGAGGAGGCAGTGGAGTCGGCCCGGACTAGGCATTTGGCTGATTCCCCGCCGGCCAGACGTCACCGGCCCAGAGAGGACAAGCGCACAATAATTAAAACAAACAAACAGGGCGCGCCCTCTGGCCCGACCGCACGCCAGTCTCCACCCCGCCCCACCTCGAAGCTGGTCGGGCCACGCGCCCTGCAGCAGGGGGTCTCTGGGACCCCGCTGCGCCCCTTTCCTTTGGCGGGCCAGAAACCTCCAGTGGCCTTGAGGAGACTAAAAAAACGAGAAGAAAGCAGGAAGGAGGGAGTGGGCCGGAGGGGCTGCCGCGTGCTCGCCCAGTTGCCCCACACCCTCTGCCCCGGCGCGGCCCCCACCAGAACGGCCACCCACGAAAAGTGAAGCCGGACGCAGAGAAGGGGGCGATGGCGACCCCTGGTGAGAGCGGACGGGCGGCCCCGACTTCCCACAAGACTCTGGACCGCGCTAGTCTGAGCTGGGGGGTGTCCAAGGGGCTGGAGGCTCGCGTGGGGGAGGGAAGGGGCATTCCACCCACCCCGCCCTGGCAGGGCGCCGAGGGGCGGCCGGGGAGAGGCGCTGGCGGGGGCCGGGGGGCGCGTCTGGGCCGGCGCATTCCTGAGGATCAGGTTACAGGCCAGGCGGCGGCCCCTTCTCTCCCTCCCCTCCCGCCCCGCTTCCGCCCGGCGTCCCGCAGCGCCTCGCCCCTGCAGGTGTCTGGGCCCGTTCGGGGATGCTGCGCACCCTACCCCAGGATCCCAGCGGCGCTGGGAGCCCGAAGGACACCTGGTAGTGTCCCGGCCGGGCTCCCGCAGCCCCCTAAGAGCCGCTGGCCTGAGCTGTTTGCTGATTGACTGACTGACTGACTCCCACACCCCTTCCATCCCTGCTTCCTCAGTCTGAGCCGCAGTGCACCCCAGCTGCAATGCATTTGCTGAGTCCCCCAGTCCAGGCTGGGAGCCAGCCGTGTGGGTCTGAATTTGACGCCCCAGACCGGCTTTTGAAGCTCAGAGCTCCATCCCTGTGCCCTGTTGGGTGGCCACATAGTGGAGTCCGCGCTGCTCCCCAATCCGAAGATGAAGGTCTCCCCACGGACTGTCAACGCGCTCCTTCACGCGGGCACTCAGGACCCCAAAGCCAGTGAATCCTACCACAGAATGAAAGATGGACAGGAGTGAGGGGCTTGCACTGCATACAGCCAACCAGGCTTTGGACCCCAGAACCGCTGGGATCCCCAGAGCACTGCCAGGAGTGATCCCTGAGCACAGTCAGGAGTGATCCTTGAGCACTGGGCCAGGAGTGATCCCTGAGGACTGCCGGATGTGGCCCCAGAACCAAGGGTAAACAAGATGGAATTAGAAAACCCCCAGACATTCCATCCTTGGGACACAGCGGGCCAGAACTGAACCCCGAGAGGCCAGGTGCCCAGGCAGAGCTGGGAGTAGGAAATGCAAGAGGGGCTCTGCCCGCTGCACCAGGGGTCCAGTATGTTGCCTGTTTCCTCCCTGGAGGGGGTCCTGTTGGGCCACACCAGGTGGGGCTCCCCCCTCCCTGCGTGGGTGCTGCTTGCTCCTCCCTTCCCTGCGTGGGTGCTGACTTAGCTCCCTTCCTTGTGGGTACTGCACTCCAGTCCCCTCCTGCATGGGTGCTGACTTAGCTCTCTTCCATTAAAATGGACTTTGGAATCTTTAGCCTGAGATGGGCCCCACCCCACCCCCACCGCAGAGGGGCCTGTGGTGCCTGTATCCTCAAGGCACAGGGCTGCCCGTTTCCGGGGACAGAGCAGAGGTGGCACCATTGAGGTGGGGCCGCTCCCTGCCGGCTTAGGCCGTGTGGGGGTGCTGCTCTTTGGTCTCTGGGCCGGGCCTGGACGTAGGGCAGGTGGAGTGGGGAGATGAAGGCGCGAGGGAGCCGGGGCAGGGCCAGGGGGTAAGATATGCTCTAGGGATTCCGGGGGCCTTAGGGGTCTCCAGGCTGCGGGAAGCAAATGTACTGGAACAGTTATCTGGGGCGGTTCTCAGGCACCCACCCTTGGGAGCAGGTACTCTGCCAAGGGGCAGATGGTCTGTCTGGTGCACCCGCAGAAACCTGTCCTGGGAAGATCTGGGGGGCAGGAGGGGGCGGCGGGGTGCCAACGTCCCAGCCTTAGCAAGGGGCCCCAAGAAGGGAAGCAGGTCTGGGGGCCGCCCCTCTCCCCTGGCGCACAGACGCCCGCCCGGCCGCCTCAGCGTGGGGGCGGGGGACCGCCCCCTCCCCCTCGCCCTGACCCCGCCGCCGCGCCTTCCTGGAGGAAGTGGAGAGGACGCGGGGAAGGGCCCCTCCTTTTTCCCTGGGGCAGGGCGGGGCCTGCAGGGTCCCCCTCCCCCTCGGCGGAATGGGTGGGGACAGAGGCCCAGAGACGGGCTGCGCGCTGGCTTCCAGTGTCCCCGTCGGGGTTGCGGATGGAGGGAAGAACCTGGCCCTGGACGGACAGAGCCAGTTGCGGGCAGCGGGAACCGGACCCCGCCCGGGTCGCGCTCGCGCGGGGGGTCACGGCCGGGGCGGTCACTCGGGCGGGAAGAGGGGACGGAAACCGAGCCTGGAAGCTGGGGGGTGGGCACCCTCGGGCCGTCGCAGCCCCTGGCAAGCGGTTGCGGGGAGCGCCTGCGGCGGCGCCAGGGGTTAAGTGCGCGCAGGGCTGGTGGCGTCATCGCGACGTCAGGCCCGGCGGGGACCGACCGAGGCCACCGTGGGGGGGTGCTGAGCGGGGTCCGCCCTCCGGGACCTGTGGGGGGCCTCTGGGTGCTCCTCGCGGCCCCGGGGTCGTCTGGCCGCACGCAAACCCTCAGGAAGTTCTGGGCGGCCCGACCTTTGTCCTTGCGGGCGCGGCGCCGCGGCTGCGTGGGCCTGTCCCCCTCCACTCTCCGCGGGGGAGGGATGGGACTGGAACCCCGCGGGCTTGGGGCGCCCCCGGCACCCTCCCCGCCGCCCGCTAATTAAATACAGAGCTGAAGGGGGGCGGGGTGCGCGCTGCGGTTAACCCCTTCTTCGCCTGCGTTAGTGAGTAGCCCGGAGCCCTGACTTGTCCCTGGGTTTAGGCTGTTTGAAGAAAGTGTAGTGGGGGACCTCGTGGACCCAGGTTTTTTAGTGGGGTCTACAGAGAAGGTCGCAGGGACCTCTCTGGCCCAACGAAGGGGGGTCTTGGTGTACTGTCTGGCCCCAGAGACGGCCAGGGAGTGTTGGCTTGGGCCCCATGGACTGCCAACCTGGACCACTGGCCCTAGGTCCTCTGGGAGTCCTCTTCCATGGAGGTGGCTCAGACAGGACGTCTCATTGCTGGGCACTTTTTTCTTTTTTTTTGCTTTTTGGGTCACACCCGGCAATGCTCAGGGAGTTACTCCTGGCCCTGCACTCAGGAATTACTCCTGGCGGTGCTCGGGGGGACCATATGGGATGCCAGGGATCGAAACTGGGCCGGCGCCAGGCTGGCAGCGCGGTGCAAGACGCCCTACAGCTGGGCTATCGCCCCGCCCCCCATTTTCTTTTTCTTTTTGGGTCACATCCAGCAATGCTCAGGGGTTACTCCTGGCTTGGGGACCATATGAGGTGCGGGGATCGAACCGGGTGGGCTGTGTGCAAGGCAAAGCGCCCTCCCCTGTGCTTGCTGTCGCTCTGGCCCCTGCCTGGCTTTCTTTTTGCTTTTTTTGGGTCACACCGGCGGGCGCTCAGGGGTTTCTCCTGGCTCTGCACTCAGGAATTACTCCTGGCAGTGCTCGGGGGGACCATATGGGATGCCAGGATTCAAACCCTGGCTGGCACAGGCCGGCCACATGCAAGGCAAACGCCCTACCCGCTGGGCTATCGCTCTAGCCCCTTGCCTGGCACTTTCTGTGCCCCCTCACAGTGCCCCTGACTGAGTAAACTGAGGCTCTGAACAGGGCCCACATTCTTGACTAGGAAGAGAAACAGGCAAGAAAGTTCAGGTAGGGCCATAGTACACTGGGGAGGGCATTTGCCTTTGCACGTGGCCCACCCAGGTTCGATCCTCGGCATCCCATATGGTCCCCCCCAGCACAGCCAGGGTTAACCCCTAACATTGCTGGGTGTGACCCCAAAAGAAAAAGCTCAGGAAGAGTTCAGGGGGTAAAGGCAGCAGAGGTTTGGGGCCCCTTGCAGAGGGTGCGGACCCCAGGATGCTCAGGGAAGGGCGGTTCTGAGTTAGGAGCAGGGACAGCATGTGCCAAGGTCCTGCGGCAGCATGGTGAGGGGCAGAGGGGCACTGGATGAAGATGCCTGGATTGGGGGTGCAGTACAGCTCTGCTTTGGCTCCCCCAACCCGTTTCCCAGCAGGTTGGGCCCTGCCATCCACCTGCTCCCAACTCAGCGGGGTTCTCTCTGCTGGAGCACTGCAGGGACAGGACGGCACAGGAAATGAGCTGAGGGGCCCTGGGGAAAGTGGGCATCAGCAGTGTAAAAATAGCTGACCCGTGCCCTGGGCGGGAGGCGGCCGCAGTAGTGACGGGGGCTGCGGTGACAGGGTGCTGCTGAAGCATCCGGCAGGGCCACGCTGCCATGGCAACGCTGACTCAGGCTGAGGCAGGCAGGTAGAAGCATCTGGTACCCGGCGGCCGCCCCTGCACTGTCAGCCTCCGCCCTGGGGTGTCAGGGTGGGCGGCTGGCCTGGGCATCCTCCCCTCACATGTGGGCAGCCCCCCTCCCTAGCTGTCCCAGTCCCTCAGGCTCCAGTGGGAACCTACTGCTCGGTGGGTTTGGGATCACTCTGGCAGCGCTGAGGTCCTTTCTGGTGGCCTCTCCCCAAACCACAGCTCCAGCACTGGCCCTCCAGCTTTCTCCATGTTCTCAGCGCTGACAGGTCCACACTTATGCCTTGGAGACACTGCGTGAGCCCCATCTCGCAGAGACTCTGAGCCTGTCACAGCCCGCTGCCTTCGCGGCTCTGACCTGTTTATTCACAGGGCTGTGGGTATGGGCGTACCGCACAGAATCTGGGCCCACCTTGAGCACCTCTGGGTCTGTGGGCCTGTCACGGGCCACCCAAGTGCAGCCTCACCAGTGTTCCCTGGTCCCACGTGTCCTCCAGCCCTTAAGCACCTCCTCATGCACAAAAAGGGCATCGCAGGGGTGTGGAATGGCTGTGGGGGACTCCGGGACCCCAGGTGACAGCAGATCGGGGATGAAGCGGCCCCTGGGCTGCACCTGCTCACGCCACACCCACTGCATAGGACGCAGGGGCCAGGAAGTCGGGCCTGGAGTGCTGTGGACAATGTCCTCTGTAGGGTCTCCGGCCCCTACGGGGAGGGGCGGGGCTTCTGACCCACATCACCACCTGCAGGAGAGGGGGTTCTGAGAGGCAGGGAGAAGTGCAGGGCCAGGCCGAGCCTGACACCCCAGTGGCCCCTGAGCACCAACAGGTGAGGACCCCAAAACTGTCAAGGGACAAAGGCCCCAGATGCTGCCCACAGGCCGTGCGTGTGTTTACAGAGCGCAGAGGCGGGAGTATTTTTAGGCGCTGAAATGTTTGCCGAGCCGGGAGTTTCTGCCCGTCCAGCAGGGTGGGGGGTGGAGGAGCAGTGAGTCACCTCAGGCCTGGCCTGGGGGTTCTCCAGGGAGGCTTCAGGGTGGGGGCGCCTCAGGCTGGGCCGGGCCTCAGTGGGGCGGCCTGGCCCCAGAGTCAGCTGCCCAAGGGCAGCCCACTGTGCCAGCTCCAAGGCCGAGCCGGGTGGGGAGGCTGGGGGGGGCTTGGGTGCCCACCGGACTGGGCAAGCTTGGGGCTGGGCTGCATCTTCACCTTTTCCCCCCCTGCTTTCGGTGTCTTCTAGAACCTTCTGGTACACCCCTCCGCCTCTTAGGCCTCCTTGCCTCTTCTGGAGGGCTGACCCCTGCTCACTTCGCAGAAAAGGGTTTGGCGGGATGTGCCCCCACTGCGAGGGGAGGGAGGCGGTGGGGGCAGCAGGGGCTCGGGGCCCCCCACCCCATGCTGGATCTGCCCCCAACTGGCTCCAGGGCTCCCCAGGCCCAGCCACAGCTCCTGCTTCCTCCAGTGACAAGGGCTGGGGCCAGACCTGACCCAAGCTGGAAGTAGCCGCGAGCCTAGCAGCAGCCCCCCCATGGGAGTGGAAGAGGGGCTTCTCCGCTCCTCAGTGGCCGCGGACAGCAGTGTGGGGTACAGGAAGGGCACCCCATACAGGTGGCTGCCAAGGGGTGGTGACGACCATGTACCTGTCTCAGCACCCGGAATCCACGTCTCCCCAGCGAGGGACCCTGTATCCTCCTGGCAGAATGGGCCAGGCGGGGGTCAGTGAGCTCAGGAAAGCCACATGCCAGGGGCGCTGGGCTCCGGGGTTTGGGGTCATCTGAGCCTCAGCCCCAGCTGACTTCACTGAGGGCTGCTGGTCACGAGGCCCGGCCTGGCCTGCCTCCCAACGGCAGCGGTGAGCAACCTGCCGCCTGTGCCCAGCTGCAGCTTAGGAGCCAAGTCAGAGCCAGAGAAGGGCACGTCCTCCGGGAGGAGGGTTTATTTCTCAAGCAGCAGAGAGCACGCGGGGGGCCGGGAAGGGAACACGCCCTCCAGACGGAGGGTTGATTTCTCTTAACAGCCCAGAGAGGGCGTGGGGGGGTCAGGGGCCCGATACACCCTGGCAAGTTTTGGGGTGCACATTTCCCCCATGCGGAAGAGGAAATTCTGGGTCAGCGGCTCATCCAACGCCAGGCCTTGAGCAACCCCAGAGCCTGGGAACCGGCCCCAGGGCCCGCTGCGAACCGG